>OMNZ01075119.1:2336-12532 GCA_900303255.1 Lesueurigobius sanzi
ATTCATCTTTCTATTGTTCAATGGAAGGACAACAAGTAACCGGATGGCAATACAGGAGAAGAAAACAGGATGTACCCATGGCAAGCAATCACAGCACTTACTATCCTTAGGATCTACCCTTATTATAATGCACTGGATGAATATGTGCCATCCATGCCCAGGTCCAAACTCACTCCTTTCATGTTGACTCCTTCTACAGTTCTACAGCGCTTCGTTTTCTATATCCTGGTAGAATTATGCAATTGTTCAAATTGTCAATTCAAACTGGATCAGTTCTGAGCCGTTCTGTCTCATAGCGTGGACACATCAACTTCGTCGCGCAGGGCCACCTTAATGTACCCATATACAGTAGGCCCCTCTCAGCACCAACCCTCACCCTAAATCTCACAAAATGGAGCTGCCTTCATCCGCGGTTCCTCCTCGGGTTGAGCTTGTTGGTTTAAAAAAGCCTGTTAGCCTAGGCATGTGGCTCATCAGCTCTATATCGCGGCGCTCTTTCTCCTTTTGTGCCTTTCTCTTCTGTGCACCGCTTTCAAACTTTTTCTTCCCTGATATTTCTGTCTCGCTGTACGAGTCGCCATCCAGAACTATTATAAGTAAATAACTTACGCCTGAAGTTTCTCTGCACATAGAATTTGTAATAGTAGCAATGATGCTATCACAAATTATAGCCAATTGGTCGGTTGATGCCGCAATAATGTGATTGACAGGTAATACAAAGAAATTACAGTATAATATGGAATTCAACGGTATCTGATCTGGGCCAGGTGGGCGGGCCTACTACAGAAATCTGACAGGATCAGGCAGAGCAAAGGCGCTATGGCCATAAGACTGTTTTTTTTTTTTTTTTTTTTTAATCTTGGCTGCCCTCTAGTGGCTGGATTGAGCATTGTTCATAACTCCTGACAGGAATGGGCTAGAGACTAACTTTTATTTTTGTTTTTTTTCCTTAATTCTGATAAGCCCTTGACTATGGTAGGCTCCTGGGCTACAGACATGTATTATGCTTTGGATAAATGTCAAAGCAAACATTTATTCATACCATGTGATTCCCACTGTTGGCTGTAGGGGGCGAACCAGGCCAAATCCTCATCAGCCATGGCACTAGTATTTAAGAACATCACGTAATCCTCAAAGACACATTATTTCAATTTATAAAACTTATAATGTCTATGCACAGACGTCCAAATGAAAGGTTTTACTGTGGCGCTCTTCACCCTCGACAGAGAGGAGCAGTTGCTGAAGCTGGCTCTTTTTTCCAGTATGCCCTTTGTGACTTTTAAATAGTAAATTAGCATTCTCAGCATTAAGCCTAATATACTGTAGTAACACTGAGTCGTAAAACACACATTAAAGTTAGCAATAGCAGCTAGAAGATTAGCCTTTGTTGAAGGAACGATAGAAATGCACAAAATTAGCAATCTACAAAACCACAACATATACATTCGATTTAATAATACAGTAAAAGAGACAGAATAGAATAGAAAGGCATGTAATATTACCATTGTGGTGCAACTCAGCTTAGAAAACATTAAGTGTCCTCTCTGTGGATAATCTGGAGCAACAAATCTCTTCGTTTGCATCCCTTTCATATTAGGAAAATGAATATAACACATAAATGTTCTTTTCAGACCGATCCATGCTCACTCACCTTAATGTACGGCGCCCTTCTGGTTTCACCTCTAAGGGGGCGGTAACCTTCTGGTACACGCATGTTGCTGTCCTCTACGGTCCATGCAAAGCCAGCCACTGCCCCAATTATTACCAGTCATTGCATTTCATAACTCGCCGGCCGCATTCAATCTTGGCCCAAAGCCGTTAACGCCATGTTTCAGTCAAACATTAATAAACATGCTGAAAGCTGAAACTGAACATTTTCATATTCTGTCGGCCGTGTTTAGAGAAGTGTCGAATCGAGCTGTTTGGAAGTGAGTGAGTTGATTTAATAGTCCATAAAGCTCTCCGCTCATGCGTAAAAATGATTTGTCGACTCAGGCTGACGCGCGTAAATCATCTGCAGCGGGAGATGGTCTACGGGCAAACAGCCCCGTTCAGCCAGGAGCACCTTCTGTAAACCATCTAAAGGACTGGTAAAGTAGATATAATTGACTTTCATAGATTTTTAACCATGCTGTGTTCTAATTACAAATGCTATTATCGTTGTGCTCAGTTTCAAACGCACGTTCCGGTGATCTTGTTTCTCCATCTGAACGGACGGAGACCAGCGGGAGTCAAAATGCTTGATTCCTTCACTTAAATACTCAAGTCAGGAGTAAAAGTTGCATGATGAAGTACTGAAGTATTTGCTGATAGACATAGGGCAGGGAATACAAAACAATTAATTGCAAATCTCACAGATCTTCAGTGGACATTTCAGCAAATGAAAAGCTGAAGTCCAAAGGTCTGATAATAATAGTTAGGGGAAGAAAAACATCACATGTATCTGATGCAGGTTGGATCAATTTGTCTACACTCATCATCAGAATCAGAATAGAATAGGGTTAAACAGTTCGTGTCCAGGGTGGGAAGGGTCAGCTGTGATCCGACCTGCACGCCCCCGGGTCCTGGAGACATACAGGTCCTGGAGAGATGGAAGTTTACAGCCAGTCACCTCCTCAGCAGCTGCAGTCTGTGTTTGTCCTTAGTGGTGGCTCCAGCGAACCACACGGTGATGGAGGAGGTGAGGATGGACTCGATGGTGGTCCTGTAGAAATCCACCATCATGTTGGGCGGCCAGTTGAGTTTCCTCAGTTTCTGCAGGAAGTACATCCTCTGCTGGGCCTTCTTGATGAGGGAGCTGATGGTCGGCTCCCAGTTGAGGTCATGGATGATGGTGGTGCCCAGGAAGCCGAAAGAGTCCATGATGGAAATGGAGCATTTTCATAGAATATGAATGATAACACAAAAATCTTTTTTTCCCACTCATGGTTAGTGGTTGAGTGAAGCTATTTATTGTCAAAGAACTGAGTTTACTCTTTTCAAATCATAATGAAACAGAAAATACTCAAATGCCCCTGATCTAACGTTTACATGACCTTCAACAACTGCCAGGAAAATTATTCAGGAGCAAAGAAAAACTCACTTCAGCTGAAATACAGGACTCTCGGACAAAATGTTGTTTCAAGATGGACGAACATGTAAACTTTTGATCAGGGACATTTGGCTTGTTTCTAGTTGAAAAGCGCAAACAAACAATAAGTGGCTTCACGTAACCACTAACCACGAGTGACATTTTGTAACTGTTGTATGTAAATTCCCCGTTTCACTCTGACTCTGAAGAGATTTGCTTAAAGGGACTCAACAGAGGTTGTCCATTTTCATACTCGTGACTGCCACCTCTGGCCTTTACGCGTAACTGCAGTCTCCATGTTAAGCTGGTGAATGACTGCTGCCTCGGCCCGAACACGCAACTTTAGAGTGACTGCAGGCTTATAGCGGCAATTGAGTGGGATAGGTGTGGGCTCACAGTACAGCGCGGGACATTGCTGGAGCATGTAGGGGGTGGAAAATATATTATTTTTTACATTTTAACTTCCGTAGAGTCCCTTTAATCAGTTCTGAATCCAACAAAACTTATGATAGACTTTTTTCTGTTATTCTCTGACAGAAGCAGCAGCAAAGCTCATTGGGCCTCATTCACGAAACAAACTTACGCACAAATTTGTTCTTAAGGCCTACTTAAGAACATTTTGGGCATTCACAAAATTTGTTCTTAGCTGAAAGAGTTCTTCTGGAAGAACAAATCCTAAGAACAGTCAGGAGGACTCTTACGCACAAAAAAATCATCTCTCTTTAAGAACAGTTTTGTGTTCTTAAGAACGCTTCGTGAATCAGACCTAAGTTCCTCCTAAGTTGTACTTAAGAATTTTTTCTTAGGAAAATATTTGTGAATGAGGCCCATTGTTTTTATATGAATGTGTAATTGGGGGTGGGATTAAATACTAAGTTTTTCTTCTTTCCCACTCCTTTTCTAATCTGATTTTTAAATTAATCCCTGTGCCTACTGTGATGTATTTTTTTTAAGGTTAAGGTTTTTGTGTTGTGTTAAAATATTTGAGCATAACTGTAAATGTGACCACTTATTTGTGATCATATATTTTACACTCACACAGCCTATTTTGGGCAAAGTGTATTTAGTGTTGTGTTATTGTCATTGCGTCTAACTTAAAGTGTAACACTTTGTAACTGTGGACATTGGCCTCATACGTATAAACACCTTGCTTTGTACATCAGCAGAACCTTTTTTTTTTTACACACTTAAACATTATGCATTTTAATAATTCTTTTCACCCTAATACTTCAGGTATGATTATTTATCCCCTCCTTGCACCCGAATGAACCTAAGGAGCTATATTATCTGGGGCATTATGCTCCTGTAGGGTCTCCCATGGCAAGTAGGTCCTAGGTGATGGGTCAGACCAAGAGCAGTTCAGAAGCTCCTTATGATGATCAAGGACAGTTACGTCGCCCGGAGGTGAAGGAGCGTCGTGGGGCCGTCCTCCCGTGGACCCATCACCTACAGGAGGAGCCATAAGGGACTGGTGCAATGTGATCAGCTTGGACTGCTGCCCCTGCGCCCCGGCAATGGATAAGCGGAAGAAGATGGATGGATGGATGGATGGATATTTCTAACATCCAGCTGAAGAATTAATGGTGCTTTCCATTTACCTCGGAAGTTGGAAGTCGTAGCTCGGAATGACGTCACTTCCCAGTTGAGGACGTTCCATTTACAAAGTCGGAGTTTTGTCACCAATGAGGGCTACTGTTTTTAGCCTTTGTTAGCTCAGCGTTGTTGTAGTTTGCACATAACACATATACAATGCAAATTTCACTACAGCAGGATTTTCACATAATACAGTATTTGAGTCATTGTACAATGTGTGTGGCTCATGTAGTGCTGCAAAAATAGTCTGTAGTGCTAGTAAATTGATATTTAAAGAGCTTTTACTGACGGTTCACGCTGGCAGCGGACATGTTGGAAATTCCACTCGGGGCTTGAGAGAATCGTCCGACTTTCCCAGTGGGAAATACGACTTCGGGGGGCGTTCCAGTTAGAACTTCCCACTTTCGACTTCCGAGGACAAATGGAACGCACCACAAGTTCTGTCTAAAGCAGAATTTACACAACTTCCTCGTTCACCTGTCGGCGCGTACAAAGATTTTTTTTATTAAAGTTTCATTGTGGTGTACTGCCGTCGTGCCACACTTGTAGTAGATGGATTTATCATGTGCTACAAACCAGTGGCCCCAGTGATATGAGTGAGTGAGGTGTTATGAAAGTCTTCCAGCACCAGTGTCTGACAGCTCCAGTCTAAGTGTGGGCTCGGGGAGTGCAGTCTGTCTCACTCAAAACACCTCAGTGATGTCTCCTGTGTCTGCATGTCAATGTACATACACTAGATTCTAGACTTTGTATAAGGTATGTATTGCTTTATTGTAGACTTTGCATAATTAAAAGGTACCTCGATATCTCAGTCATGACATCTTACGTTTTACATTTTTGAAATATTGTTAAAGGTGTGTTTTTGACTGTGTAACAAGGCACACAAGTGTTAAGTTTAACTGTTTTTAACTTTTTAACAGTCTGTTTTAAGAGCCCCTCCTCGAGCCGCCACCTTTTCGTAGTGGAGGGGTTTGAGCACCTGAATGAACCTAGGAGCTCTTGTCTGGGGCATTATGCTCCTGGTAGGGTCTCCCAGGGCAAACAGGTCCTAGGTGACGGGTCAGACCTAGAGCGGTTCAGAAGAAGAGACCATCAAGACCAGTTATGTCGCCCAGAGGAGTGTCATGAGGCCGTCCTCCTGTGGACCCACCACCTGCAGGTAGTGTTGCCACCTGTCCCGGTTTTACCTGATTGTCCTTCTTTTTAATGGCCTGTCCGGGGGAAAAAAATATTCTCCCGGGACCTTCCTATACTGTATATCATCTTTTACCTGCCCACTAGCGCCCCCAGGTGTCTACAATCAAAAACTGTAGGAAATAAGCCAAAACAATAAAGACTGGACATATTATTTAAAGCAATTAACTGAATAAATAACAACATAATGGTATTAAAATTAATCAAAATATTACCGTTGAGAGCAAAATATTATTATTAGTAAACACATCTGTTGACATTAACCACTTAAAGTAACTACTAATCTAACATAGCTCCATCACAAGGTTATGTCCAATTTTGCTGTAGAAGGGCATTTTTTGTCTTGGGTTAGATGTTTGAAGGACGCCACTGCTTACAAGCAAAAGGGTCGATTGGGTTGCGAAATATCCAGGTTTTTTGTCAGCCACAGATGGCAACCCTACCTGCAGGAGGAGCCATAAGGCACATGGTGCAATGTGAGCCGGGCAGCTTGGACTGCTGCCCCCGCGACCCGGCAATGGATACGCAGAAGAAAATGGATGGATGTTTTAAGAATGGAGGATAAGTAGTGATGGGATTTATGGCTCTTTACAAGGAGCCGAATCCTTGGGGATCGCTCATTTATTATTTTGAGGAAGCCAGCGATTTGCTGAGGCGCACAATTTTTGAGTCAAATTACTAATATTTACAGCGGAAATTGATTTTATCTTTTGAAATGAGTGTCTGGTAAATAAAGGTTTGATCTACAGTTAAGGAAAAGAGGCAACAACTGCTTTGCTAAGTCATTTTAGCGCAAAAAAAAAAACATTTCACTCACACATTCTGTTTTCAAGCATTTATTCAATTTTATCTGTAGAAAATTTTATAAAAACAGATCCTTCTCTTTTCGAGACCCAGTTCAAAAGCCGTTCAAAAGAACCGGTTCGGTCATGAACGTGACATCACTAAGGACTAGTGCCATGTGCTGCCTAATCATACTACAATGAAATACAGTACATTTGGTGTGTGTGCTGTTTCCTGTACAGTTGGCCATAATTACCATGTCATTACATGATATTTCCATTTTATACCACACTATTACTCTGCTCTAAACTCAAGTTCTAACAAAAAATGTTATAATAAGGTGGAAAGTTCCAAAGTCAGGAGATGTTGCGGATGTGGGTGCCATGCCTGAAAACGCGCTGCAGGCTGCCTCTCGTCTACCTCTCATTGGAGACATCCTGAAGCGGGATGGGACTGGAGCTTTGTGTGGGGGTGCTCCTTTGTTGGATGCACCCCGCTGGGAGCTGGGGTCGGATGGGCATTTCATTTTCTCATGCGGACACACTATCAGCCCTCCCGCCGGCACGGTGCGCACCACAAACACGCTGTCACTTCTGAAGCTGTATCCTCAATCAGGTCCATAATGCCAAAGATCAGCGTGAAGGGAGTGAGCAGCTGACCCGGGCGCTTTGATCATGCACGCTGAACACCAGCAGGGTCTCACTGAGGCTCTGCAACCTGGACATCAGCAGGGATCTGCTATCGTGGACGCTATGGTGTAAAAATACGCTCATCTCTGAACATTAAAGCAAGCAATGTAGAAACCTAGAGCTTTAGGAGAATGTTGTTTTGCTCTTTTTAAAGGACTTTTCGAGCATGTTGATGTTTAGCATCATATGCTCATATTATGTAGTTCTAATGTCCTTTATATGTAATGGATTTTCTTGCTAACGTGATAATTAGGATTCTTGCTGTCTAAAGGTATATGTTCGAAATAAGCTATAAACTATAACTATAAACCTATATTCCAGTGCCATCAAGTAAGCAAGACTGTGTTGAGCTGTGTTGACATCTGATAAATACAAAGAAATGCACTATTTCAGGATGGGGCATATACATGTACTTTTTAAATTTTGAAATGGCCGATTGGTTAATGATACCCGGGTCGGCTTTTCTTTTGACCTGCCCCAACCCGACCAAAATCAAACCCGACCTGCCTGGCCCTAAAAACTGGGCCTACATTTGATTGCACTCGTTTTATGCCCAGTTTGCCTCATGCGCAGGAGAAAATGCTTCAAAGTGATCTCCTCTCTCATCGTAATAAGCCAGTGTGTGTTGAGCTGGAACGGAACGCAACAAGACAACTCATCAGACAAACAACGCTCCATGTAGCGGCTTTACTGCAGAGCAATGACCTCATTTCAGGGACAACACAAATTAGAAAAAAAAATAGAATTACTATTTCAACAACACATCATCAGTAGGGTAAAACTAACCTGTCTCACGACGGTCTAATCCCAGCTCACGTTCCCTATTAGTGGGTGAACAATCCAACGCTTGGTGAATTCTGCTTCACAATGATGGAAAGATCCGACATCGAAGAATCAAAAAGTGAACAGTGCGCCAAACTCACAATGCGCCCTGAGTCGAGTGAGTGAGTGAGCACAACCTGGGGTGAGGACCTACACACCGCTCCTGGGCTCTGTTTACCCCCTGGTTACTGTCCTCTACCATTTCTATAACTCATCCTAATCCTAATTTTATTGGACCGATTGATCAAGAATACCTCATGGCGAGAGGCTAGAGGAGGTGGTTTAACCCCCTAGAAAACTCCATGACGTCTCCGGCGAAATTAAGAAAGGATTAGGAGATAGTTGCCGAATATGAAACGCAAGGCTCTGGGAATAGGGTTCAGGGCCTCGAAAAGTCTCAACCCCACCCCTAACAGTGTGCAGGTCTCGAGGACTGGGCCAATACGACTGGGAGGCTATTGTGGCCTGTCAGGACCTTGCAGATGCCCAGCCTGGGACTTCCTCGCGCTCCTAGCCAAGTGGCTTGCAGCAGTTTCTAGTTGTTGGTCGGCTGTGGCCGCTTTGTGGTCGAAAGATAATGGATGGTTATATTGTAACCCAGGTTCTCTGAGTGGAGAGTTATATTGTAACCCAGGTTCTCTGAGTGGACAGTTATATTGTAACCCAGGTTCTCTGAGTGGAGAGACTCTCTCACTCTTTAGGCCACTCACAAACATGTTCCCATCCCACGTATACCCCTTATATACCCCATACAGCTCATCAGAGTGAGGCCGCCATAAGTGGTGTGTTTTAAACAGTATGCAGTCTGCTGCCCCGTGGGGTCAGTCCCCATACATATGGAATAATGTAGGGTGGAGAGAGTCCACTCAGAGAACCTGGGTTACAACGTAACCATCCATTATGCTTGTGTTTGTCCCGCCTTAGTCCCACATCAAACAGCAGTTTCCCTGGATGTTTAATACACCCATGGACATGACACACAGATTGCTACATAGTCGTATAAGATTAACCATAAATCCATCCCAGCTCTGATTGTGAATATCATTTTCTTTGTTTCCATTCAGCTAAATTCAAAAAACTTTATTCATCGCCGGAGGAGCAATTTAAAAGGCAGACAGAGCAGCACATAATCAATAATTCTGACAGACATCTCTCTCTTTGTGGCTTCTGTCTGTCCTTCCAATATGTGCATTTTGTTATATATACAGTATGTTTATGTTATAATAAGGATACAAGCTGCTAGAGAGAATATGCTGGCAAAAAAACAAGTGTCTAAGTATGCAGTGAACAATGTGACTTGGAATGCTTGCATAACTAACCACCGCAGGGGTTTCAGAAAGAGGGAAGAAGTGGGCGTTGTAATGTATTTTATCCTCATTCTGCTCCTGTAGTCAACACCAAAGTTACTTTAAAGAAAAAAAAGTTTTAGAGAAATGACTCTTTTGCACCTAAAAGCTTTGTCCTTGTAATCTATGGCCAGTAGTTCTCAACTGGATGAGGACATATCTGGGTTTGACACAAAGACAGAATTTTGCTCGCTATTAAATTAAGTGGGCACCTATTGTGGCCAATTTGTATTGCATACTATTATTTCTAAAACAGAATAAGTTGTGTCACATCCTGCTGTCACCATCTCAGATGGAGCAGGGGCCAGTATGACTCTATGGGAGAAACAGTTTCCATTGAAGATGATCATTATTTGTGAGCAATTAGGTCTAACTTTCTTTCTTAAAACCTTTTACGGTTATGGGAATAATGCTTTTTAATTAGGCTATTAATACTTTTTTCTTAAGATAATAAAGCTGTGTTTTGAACAGAGTGAATTAATTATAACCTTATAATAATAATTATGTACTATTTTAACATTAAAACATTTAGAAAAATACCTCTTCAAAAAAATTTAACTACAATGTATAATACTATGGAGAGAGAACATTTTCAAATGGATAAATGTTGACTACAAGTATGTGTTAATAAAAGTATACTACAGTCATTTTTTATATTTATTTATTTATAGTTTTGGCACTCTGGGTCCTCCATACTCA
>OMNZ01075128.1:0-18767 GCA_900303255.1 Lesueurigobius sanzi
TGGCAGTGCATATTAGTAGAAATCTTATTTTACTGCTAAAAAACGTCAGTGTTGCTCCCTCTTCAGTTTGAACGACGACAACGCATGTGTCGTCGTAATTCCCATTGGAATTGGCTCTCACCGGCATGTATGACAAGGCAGCGTTCATGTCTACGTCAGCAGTCTGCTCCAATGGAATGTCAGTGTCGCACAGAGACTGACAAGCAAACGAGGACTTTGAAGAAATCTACAGATTGCACACTAGGGGGTGGCAAAGTTGCACATCACGTTCATAATTCAAAGCCACCACTAAACGTTTGTTTACACTCAGATTGAACATTTATATCAGAGCAAAGCTCCTATGAAGTTAGCAAGATGAGATATTGCCTGTAAATTATGAACTTTTTTTTTTTTTACTGAGTGTGTTGTAATCCATGGCTGTAATGTGTAGCTGTAGTTTTAGGAAATACGTCTCCCAGAATGCCTTGCAAAACTAAACACGTGCAGTCCTCCTCATTATACATAATACACTACACCTGCCCACACTCACCCCCTGCGCCTCACCCCAAAGCCTCCGAGCACGCCCATATCTCAGCCGTGTTTGGACTGTGTTTGTGGGTGGAGTAAGGCTCTTGCACGCCCATTTAGTTACCCTTTAAATTTATGGTTTTATTTTGTTGATATATTAGTTACAAAGACTTGTTCTGAGGGGATTTTGGAGAGCGTGTTTAGTTTTTATAATAAACTAGTGATGATTAGTTACCAAGGACATTTTTTTTGACACCATTTAAAATTTTTATAAAGTCAAAAAGTCACACCTGTTGTGTTCCCGGTCAAAAGTGACCAGGAGGATTTTATTTGTGTACAAAGGAAATTATCCCAAAATTACACTTTTAATTTCACAATATTCTAATATCAATGTCAATACATACAAATATGTATTGAGCTCAGTTTTTTACTTAAACTGTAGTCTCCCCCATTCATTTCTAATGACCAGTCATTTTTGACCGGGAACATCAAGAGTGTAGAACAAGTTGAATAAAACACACAAAATTGTATGCAAATTAATACCATTTATTTCTTGTGTTGTAATCCTCTTTGTGGACAAAGTCATCAAATCTTAGGTCAGTCTGATTAAATTAACTTTCAGAGTCAAAACTTTCAAATCGGTGAAATTTGACCGAAACACAACATGAGGGTTAACACAAAAATGATGTAATTTATTTATTTCCAGGTGAAAATGTTTATATGAAGTGAACTGGCCCCAAACCTGCCTCTCCTTAAAGCCAATATTCGCAAACAACGACCAATACATTAGGCCTAATGACATTGCTTGGGCTTATTTGACCTAAACTAATGTTTATCACATTGTCTAGGTTTATTCCTGGGACGTGGGAGCCGTGCAGCAAAACCTGTGGAGCTGGTGTGCAGCATCGAGCGGTCAAATGCCAAGTGCTGCTGTCCTTCTCCCAAACCGTGGCCGACCTGCCCGATGACGAGTGTGAGGGGGTCAAACCAAGCCAGGCTCAGTCCTGCTACAGGACGCCCTGCACTGGAGCCGAGGAGCAGGAGGAACCCACCAGCGACAAGAGCTTTGAGCGGGAAGAGCTACACGACTGGGAGTATGAGGGATTCACGGAGTGTTCAGAGAGCTGCGGGGGAGGTATGTTATTGATGAATATGGTTATTGCACTTTTAAAGTTAGTAATAGGCTAATACGACTCTCCGGGACAATGGCAACTAGGGATGCCATTGTTCAAAATTGTTGAGTCATGATTATTGTGAGAAGCAAATATTGCAAATTTACTATTATTTACGATAATCTGAATTAAAGGCACTATACCTGATTTTTAAATTATTTTTTAAATTGCAAATAATGGAATAGGGAGCAAGTAAAATAAATTGATAGTTGTGGTCCAAACTCATTCCTAACTTTACTAACAAATTTCCAAAAACTTGTTTCTTATCAGCACATTTTACAACTGTTTAGGGTCACTTTTTAGGCTCATAGTCACAGAAATGCAAGAAAACTAGCCTGAAAACTCATGAAATTGACGATAAATGCTTTATATTTAGATGTCCAGAAATGTCTGACTTTGCAAAAGACTAAAAAAAGGAAAAAACTAATTCCATTCCAGTAGTAGGAAAAAAAAAATCAGGTATAGCCCCTTTAAGGAAGAACAGAGAATTTCTCAAAACCTAGCAAATGGTGTGAATGTTTGCAAAATACATTTTATAACAAGATATTCCCTCTCTGATCTGTTCTCTCATGGATTCACTATAATTACAAAAGAGTGACCTAAACAAATGAACCTGAATAACAGCTGATTTCCATGCACTCGTCCAGTTTTATTTTCGTTTTTACCGTGGCATAACGAACACAGCGCTGCACATGGTTATGAAATCATCATGCCACGATGGATAAGAATTGATCTGGGCACATTGGACTATTTAACCGCTGACTTCATGTATTTTGGGGCGGATTTAACACTGGACACCGCCTTTTTCGGTGAAGGTGCTCCGTTTGGCACACAAATACGCACACACTGCCACTCATGAGACATAACTCTGGTTTACCGTGGGTTATTCGACCTACAGTGAGCTTTTATAACTGTGGTAATTGTAAAACTGTTTTTTTTAAATAATTGTCAACTAATTGAGTAATTGTATAGTTGTTATGTAGACCAGTGGATCCCAACCGTTTTTGTCTCATGTACCCCTTGGGCCTTTCATTTAATCTCCAAGTACCCCCTGCTTCGATGTTTTTGATTAGTTAGAAAGTGAATGATGAAAACTCCAATTTATCAGGTAAAAGACAGCTAAATACCCCTTAAAATCTCACTCTTTACCAAAATAATCAAAAATAGAATTGGTTTCATCTTATTTTTTATCTGTAATTATATTATTCCAAGTACCCCTTGCTAACCTCTCGCGTACCCCCAAGGGTCCCCGTACCCCGGGTTGGGAAACACTGAGTCATGCCATGTGTTGAGGGAAGAGGTTTTATCACTCAGACAGAGCACGTTTTTGCAGTCAAGGTAAATACTCTTCACCTCAGCTGCAACACTAAGCCTCAGAGTGTATGTTAAAAAAGGATTATGTAACTTAAGCTCTGTGAAACAAAGTAAAGTCGAATATTATCAGGTGATAATGGTCATTGTACAAGCTTTGCCCTTGCAGCCTCACCCACTTTGTTAGGAATCCAATGCCAGACACAGACAGTCGCCGAAACACTCTGCCATCTTTATTTAAGGTCCACTTTGATCTCCTCGGGCTTGTGTGCCTGCTTTGTGTGTCCCCAGCTAATTTAATTTCTTTGCACGGGCGTAGAGTTTTGTCAGTGTCTCACCCAAACTCAACAAACTCTAAAATAGTCGGATGATTATAGAGGTGTACGATTTCAGGACCCGGCTCTTGTACACCATCACGCGACGGGTTCTTGTGTCCCCAACTTTGGGAACAGACGAAATGACTTCACATAGGCCAAGTTAGGGTTTGTGATCATTATAGGATATTTTACAACTGCTTGTTTGCTTCTTTAATAAGGCAATGCACGACATAAGATAACATCTCCACTTTAGTAGCACTAACAGATTCCAAACTTTACAGTCTTGGTTTTCAGCAATATTTTGAGGGTAGGTTCAGAGGGATTTTTCAATGTTTAAAGGTGCACTGTGTAACTTTTCATGTGGAAATAAAGTGTGTATTTGGCCTTTCAGTGGCTCAGTGGCTGTATGGGTTCCTACCAGTCATCCTAACAACAAATAGTCCTGGAGCATCATAGAGGCTGCTCTGATGAAAAGCTAAGGTGCCATGCTGCACCCACACAGCTACTGGGCCACTGAAAGGTCAAATACACACTAATGTCAAGGTTTTTTTTTTTTCCCACATAAAAAAGTTATCGTGCACCTTTCATTTCTAGCCTGATTTTCTGAATTTGTAACCCTAAAAAACAATGTGAAATTTAATTTTTTACAGACGTAGTTTAATCACAAAGTAAACAAAAGACCCCAAATCCCCTCAGAACAAATCTTTGTAACTAATATATCAACAAAATAAAACCATAAATTTAAACCTGCTCCATCCATTATTTAGATTTTGTTGCCAAAATTATAGACAATTTTGGCTATTTTATGAAAATGCTATACATTTTTTCTCATATCAGTAATATACAGTAAAGGTTTTCCCTATTCACCAGCAGTGTCTGGCCTTAACACTGTAATCCGCTTTGTGCCGTACACAGGTATACAAGAGGCCATTGTCATCTGCCTGAACAAACAGACCAGAGAAGCAGCCGATCAGAGTCAGTGTGAAAGCTCCAGACGACCACCTCAACTCCTCCAGGACTGCAACAATCAGCCCTGCCCACCCAGGTAGGAACAATTATGAAGCCCATTATAAAGTCATTTTCGGATTAAGTAAAGGAAGAGCTGGAAAAAGCGTTTGGCTGCCTTCGCAAATAAAATATTACCACAATTAAGCTCTTTCAATTTGAACAAGGTTAATATTCTTAAGTGCGTATCTGGAACCACCTTAAAACAAAATACCTCTGGAAATAATCAATCCTCACAAATTTATATTGGGAAACTATTTGAGAGAGACCGAAATCCCACTAATCCAACTGAAGTCACCGTTGTAGCCACCTGAACAGTAGTGATGCTGAGTAATAGTGACTGAGATGGATGGTTGTATCACTGTGAGGAGGAAATGAAGTCAGCTGGACACTGCACGGAGCCTGGTCACAATCAGAGACAATAGGATCAAGTGTCGGAGGAGCAGGTCCCGCTAGAGTCTTGAACTGTCCAAAGAATCATTCATCGAAGTTTAAGCCACTATACCTGTTGGATTATTTTGTGTGAGCCTGATTTTAAACTGGCAGGCTGGTTGTTGTTGTTGTTGTTGTTTGCATTACCGTGACAGTAAAGCTCCTGAAAATTGTGAATCGTACTTACAAGCTCATCCCTGTGAATAATTATTGGGATATTAAAAATGTGTCAGGAATTCTAGTGACGTGTTTGGACGGCGAATAAGAATTTAATTTTGTTTATTTGTTTTGCCAAATCACAAGCAATAAACAATGAACTTTAGGTCCCCAAATATTATCTGACAAAACAAACTATTATGTAACTATGATGTGGAAATATATTTGACTACATTTATAACACGACACTGACATCTAAATAGACTGAGCAATAATGGATTTTAGGAGAAAGGTCATAATTTGTCCTTGGAGAGCTGTATTTTCCATAAAACTAAGGCCATATGTTTAGTAGGAACAACTCACAAAGAGATATAGTGCTCACACAGATATTGGTCCCCAGTGGTGAGGCAGAGTAATGCATTATGACTCTCCTTTGGGTGCCATCATTTTATTTTCAGACTGAAGGCTGATTGTACAAAACGCATTTGGATGTGAGTGATAAATTTAAGACAGTAAATGTGCATGCTTTAGATTTGATTGGACGGGTTAGAATGTAATTTGAGCTTGTTTATAGCTTGCTTATAGAGACCACCCTTCTAGTATCACTACTGCCAGTAATAATTGTTACTACTTAACTCAGACCTACAACTTGCTTACAATAGTCTGAATAATTAAAAAGTGTTATGACGAGTGGCTGATCCGCTGCTTGTGAGTGATTTTGCGGTAGGCCACACGTTTCAAGTTAACACCGTACGCTGTTGTCAGTGTTGCCCACTCACACTATGTCAGAAAGCCCAGAGGCCAGCAGCTCGCTCTCTGCTGTTTTTTCTAGCTTTCAATCTTGTTTTCAGGCACAACAAACGCTGTACTGGACGTGTTTCCTTTGGCCCTGTGCTCCCTCCCAAAGGCCTCCTCACCCTCCCATATTAAGCCGCACTGCTTGGATACAGTTCCCCCCGAAAGGGAAACAGCCATAGGATTTGGCTTTGAGTCGTAACGGTCCAGAAACAAGCCCCATTCCCAATTCTCCTCAGTCCTGTACCCTTGAGTAAATGTGGATAGTTTCAAAAATATTACCTAATCTGTCAAGCCTAAAGTAAAGTTCCTGCCATAGCAGCTACAGTTCGATGCCGTGAGCTAAAGTTGTACATAAGCCATATGAGTTTCAGGATGAAATAGAAAACGTTGCTTATTAATCCCTGTGTGAAAGCTGCTTAGACAACAGTGTGGATAGTGAGCCACACAGGTCAGTGGGAAAAACATTAGGTTAAAAAGGCCTGCCATGGGATTTCTCCAATATCACAGTCTGCAGGGAGACCACAGCCTGGCTCATGAATCAGTCTCTTACGATTTTTTTTTATTTTTATGAATTTACACATTCAAGAGTGTGCTCTTTGGGTTGCTGAAAAAAACATGAACTGCTCCTGACTACATTTCTTTTTGGTGAGGATAACAAGCCTGAAATAAATGTACACAAACTATAAGAGCTGTGACTAAATGGAGCGGGAGGAGGACAGAGTCGAAGCCAGGCTTTGATGCATGTCATACTAAACTAAACCATGTGCACAGTGCTGACATTTTAATAAGCAACCTTTGCTTATCATATATATTGTCCATGATACAGTTTGGCAGTAAACACTGTGTTCACAGGTGGGACACTGGAGAGTGGAGCTCATGCTCTGCTACATGTGGCGTGGGCCTAATGACCCGCTCTGTGGCCTGTACTCGCCGGCCGTATCGCGGCAGTAACCACACGGAGGTCCTGAGTGCGGTGGACTGTGAGATCCCCAAACCCAGCCCTGTGCAAGCATGCAACCGCTTCGACTGCCCCCCCATGTGGGATGCACGTGACTGGGGCAAGGTGAGGCCAGTAAACATGTGATTATAAGTGATGCATTTAACTGAGGCTGTTGATATAATCCAGGTGATCCCTCTCTAAAGGAAATGGCACCTCTGTGTTTGTGTTTCTGCAGTGCTCGCTGAGCTGTGGTGGAGGAGTTCAGAGGAGGCAGGTCATGTGCAAACAGCGTTTGGCAGATGGCAGCATTTTGGAGCTGCCAGACACTTTCTGCCCCTCAAAGAGCCCAGTGACCCAGCAGACTTGTGCCAGGCAGGATTGTCCCGCAATGTGGGTCACCACTGAGTGGTCCCAGGTAGGGAATGCCAGTTACAGAGTTAGTTTACTTGATCAAATGCCCTGTTTGAAGTATTTAACATTCCTCACTTATATTTCTAGTGCTCTGTGACATGTGGCACCGGCGTACAGAGGCTTCAAGCCATTTGCAGGAAACAAGGAGAAGACGGTCGATATCACACCCTACAGCCCAAAAACTGTTCTCAGATATCCCATCCCAACAGCGTGAGACCCTGTACCCTCACTGTCTGTGAAAGTAGGCTTGGTTTCTCTGTATTATTTTAAAAGTGTAATAATACGAAAGCCATATTCAATTCCTGATGTGAATGTGTTCTTTTAACAGATTCAATCAAGCCTGATGCCACCAACCAATCTCCCAAGAAGGTGTATGTCCAGTGGAGAAAAGGCAAAAAATTGCATTTGCTGGTAGGAGGCTATGCCTATCTGCTCCCTTGGACTCCTGTGGTCCTTCGCTGTCCGACACGTCACATTCGGAAAGGGCACATCCACTGGTTAAAGGATGGGAAGCCTTTATTCAGCCTCACGCATCTCTCCATCACATCACTGGGATATGTGAAGATCTACCACTTACTTCCTTCTGATGCTGGAGTTTACACTTGCCTTGACGGTCAAACAAGGGAACATTTAGTTTTGAAGATAATTGGAAGCAAGCAGAAATTGTCATTGTCAGACGCAGCATTGACAAGGCTAATTGGACCTCAAAAGCCTGGTCAAAAAGCGCTACCTATTTCCTTAAACCACTATGACAACATTGTGGAACGCATAATTGAGCTCAAAGGATCTTTCCAGGATGTAAAAGATGCTGATACACTGTATTTAAGTGAGAAAGACAGGTCAACCTTAGAAGATGAAAGAAGCCCGGCCGTGCTCATTGTTGATAGCCACAAGCTGGATGAGATCATGCGCAGTGTGTCTGGGGAAGAACAGCTCGCACACCTGCTAAATGAGCTAACCAAGATGCACAGCGAAAACAATGAGTCTACACTACATCCGGAGACGGTAACACAAAAACCTCTCCATTTTAATATCAAAGTGCACACGCCAAGGCCAAGACGACCTGTGATCATACAGCAGCCCCGAAGGGTAGGAGTGGTACCATCTTCAGCTGAAAAAGTAGTCCATGTGGGAGTGCCGGTGTTACTGCAGAAACCAGTGGCAAGTGTGGAGCTTAAATGTGATACGTTGGGGAGTCCACAGCCCATTATAACATGGACAAAGAATGGAAAAGCAATTCAGTACAGTAGCAGGTAAGGACATTGTGCTTACTTTAACTGCTTTGATGTAGACCACAAAAGTGTAGCCAAAAATATACTTAATTCTCAAATAGAAGCAAAAGGTTATGGCAAACATTACGAAATTATGACAAATCATTAAAAAAGAAAATACTATATCTGTTATACATACTGACAAACTTTGACATATTCTTGTATTAATAGCCTGTGTTTTTGATTTTGACAGAGTAGTCGCTTTGGAAAATGGCTCACTAAAAGTACATTTACCGAGCAAACAAGATGAGGGGCTTTACACCTGTACCGCAAGGAACCGTCTTGGGACCACTACTCTTTCATCTTGGCTGCAAGTCACTGGTGAGGATTACTCGGAAAAATAATATTGTTAAGATATTGCACGCTACATAAGGCAAGGTAAAACAACATGTCACATTCAGTTTGTACTTTCATTTTGCTGTAGCTCTTTTGTGGTCCTGGGGAAGTGATTCTGGGAAGGAATTATCTCGAACTGGAAAACACAAGAGCAGCCACCCATATTTAGGATATTGCAGTCAGTGGCAGTGATTCAGTGTTGGGGAATGTCCGGAGCCTGGTCACCTCTGCACTGTCTACCATCAAAGCACAGTCATTCTGATTATTCAATGCTCCTGCACATCCTCTTCACATATGACAACAATTAGAGGGGCTAGGGCAAGATTCAAAATGAGATAGCATAGCGTGCGGACACAAGGGTGTGTACTCAATATTAAGTTTTGGGTGTTTTATTTAAAACAATACATTTTCTTTTTCCATGTAAACTAAATCTAATACAAAGTACTGTCCAGAGACTTGCTGAATTATACAAAGAAGACAATAGAAAGGTTATGCTAAATATTGATTCTTTGATGTTTTGCAGTTGGAAAAGGAAGAGTGTGTGCCCGGGGTAACAATATTGGAGGCCATGTTTGCGATGAAAGGAGTAATAATACCAGCCGAATTGTGCCGCTGTGCGTTGGTCAATCCTGCTCTTTCCGGTACTTCCCATATTTATTCTGTTGCCTGCAAATTAATTAACATCTTACCTGATAATAAATGTATATTTTTTGTTGATTTAGATGGCAAGTTGAGCCGTGGTCTCAGTGCTCTGCTGCTTGCGGAGGGGGGTCCCAGCGCAGGAGGGTGCGGTGTGTGACAGGCCCAAAAGGAGCCAAAGAAGTGGAAGGCCATCACTGCACCCTACGCAGGCCATCACATACACGACTGTGCAACATGCTGCCCTGTGTCAGGTGGGCTGCCACTCCATGGGGCCAGGTAAAATGGAGAATATAGTCAAATTATATATCTTCAATCTAATTTCATTATTATTATTCTTGTAATCTAAATGCTCTTCACTTTTTTTTGCAGTGCCATGGTCAGTGTGTAGGTTCAAGTTTGGCCACACAGCACCGTCATGTTTACTGCCAGGACACAAATGGGACCAAAGTCTCCTATAGGCACTGCAGTGGATTACAAAGGTAAACCTCACAAAATCTGAATATGAAGAATCTCCCAGCACACTGGTCGTGCTTGCAAAAAGTGAGAATATATAAGAGCAGTGCAACGTTTCAGCGGCCTTCCTCATGCAAAAGTGTGAAGCGCCTTCTCTTCGCTTAAACATCCCAAAATCAAAACCAAAAATGTGCCAAACATTGCCAGATAATTGTCAATCTGCTCCAGTCTAAAAGAGAAACAATAATTGAACCACAAAGCATGCAGAAAGTTGACTTGCAAGTGACTAGTTAGTGTGGAAAACTAGCCATTTCTACTTTTTGAGTGCATTTTTGTCCTCTTTCAACAATTTTTTCAACAACACTTTATTGTCTCACTAGTAGGGCTGGGTATCGTTCATTTTTTTTCGATACTAGTACTTTAACGATACTTGGTTTATGATGCCGATACCTGAACGATACTTTTTTCAATACCTATACTAAATTATCTGTCATCTACACAAAAAAGTAAATATCTAGATAAGTTTAAATTACCCAAATTCATCTTATTTATCTCAACTTGAGCTGTTTTGACGAGTGAGCTGAAACACCTAAGTCACTTTCTTTAGTGCAGTCTCAAGACCCACCAGGCAGACAAATTTGCTTTCTAAAGAAAAATTTTTTGGTACCAATTTATTTTTCGATACCGGTAGTACCTTAATTATTTTTTCGTTTAACGGTATCCAGCCCTACTCACTAGCCATCATGTTCATTTTGATAGGGACAGATAGACCAGGCACATTAATTCACCTGTCAGTCAGAATAAGAAGAGAGTGTGCTGGCCAGACTTGTGACTAGGCAGTGTATGTAAAATGTACCTTCTGTTTTTCTCTAAAGGCCCATCTCTGTGAAGAACTGCTCCACTGATGCTTGTGCTCTTCAGTGGAGGATAGGTCCGTGGACGCAGTGCACTGCCTCGTGTGGTCGCCATGGTTTCCAGTCACGCTTGGTGACCTGTGTGCACCGGCGAACAGGGAAGGCCACAAGAGAGCATCACTGTATGTGGAGGCCACGCCCCTCCAGCTGGCAGAGGTGCAATATACTCTCCTGTGGTAGAGGTAAGGACACACAATGAAGAAATCCAACAAATTAGATTAGTAAAAAAAAACAACACTTGACATGTGTAAGTGTATTTTAAATTCTTTCAATACCAATGTTTTCTTTTTTGCTTTGAATATAGCAGGGGAGTGCCGAGACAGCACCAGATACTGTGATAAAGTCCGGCAGCTCGAGCTCTGCCCCCTGCCTCAGTTCAAGAGCCGCTGCTGTCACTCCTGTAGAAACACTTGAGATCTGGGAAGAACTGGACTGGACAGATACTGAAAACCCCCATAGTCACCACAACCAAACAGTGGGGACCAAGATGCC
Source organism: Lesueurigobius sanzi (assembly GCA_900303255.1). Taxonomy (NCBI): domain Eukaryota; kingdom Metazoa; phylum Chordata; class Actinopteri; order Gobiiformes; family Gobiidae; genus Lesueurigobius; species Lesueurigobius sanzi. Next base: position 11,158 of record OMNZ01075128.1, read on the forward strand.
AATATGAAAAGGGATTCTTGTTCATACCTACAAAACAGAGTTGGCTGAAGATTGTTTTCAGATGAACTGTTAATGAAGGCCTCCGTTTTAATTTAAAAGATCTTTTTTATGCTAACACCAAAACACCTGTTTCAATTATGTGAAATGGAAACTTCTGGTATGTCTGTTTTTAGCCAAAGGGAAACTAAAAGAGCATTATTTGCACAAGTTTTCCAAAAGATGGTGTGAAATGGCTGAGTTTTATAGCAGCACCTTACATTCATTGTGTGGTGTGAAAATATACCACATATACAGTACAATATACAACAAAATATATTGAAATTGATGGGAGGCCCCTGTGTTAATCACTGGATATTTGCTTTTATTGCGGCAGATCCAATTTTAATATATTTGGGGAGAGCAGCTTAAAGCTTTAGGTAGTAAATGAGAAATAATGGTCAGCTGGAAAATTCCTCCTGGCTCATTATGGGTGGTTTAACAGCGACTGGTCGTTTAAAATGAATTTGGATCACAGTTGTTTTAATGGTTTTGGCCAAACAAAGAGTAGGTTTGACGTAAATTGCTTTTGCATGGGTTGCACTAATCTAATATAGAGTAGTTTGGCTGAATCAAATACCTGTTTTTGACATTTTCAAGAAAAAGAAAGACTTTTTGCACTTCCAACTCCTGTACGCCTTTTGTTTAAAACAGGGCTTTATAGGAGGTTTTTTTAAACTTCAATTTGAAAAGAAAAAAAAATTGTGTTGAAATTTTAAATTTTGTGAGATATGTCTTAGAAAAGCATTTTTTTTTTTTTTTTTAATGTTCCTTAATTTTAACCACTTAGTGAGAGTGATTTGTTAGTCTCTTGTTGACAGAATTATCCATGGTTCAATCGTGAAACCGTTTTGTTGGAGTTAAATCAATTATTTAAAGAGTAAGCATTTATCTGGCAACAAAATGTGCACTTTTCACTTTGAGCATGCCATTGACACTATTACAGTTTGGTCGTAAATACAGCACAGATTCGCTGAAGGCTACTTTTCCTGCCATTGAGGAAAATGTTTTATGTGTAAAAACATTGTTTTAAATTATGTAGATATGTTTTTTGTTTTTGTCTTTGAATATTTATTTTAATGTACTTTTTCATGTATATATCTGTAAATATCAAATGCCTATGAATGAGTATTCGTAGCCCTGTAAATTGTATTGACAATAATGTTATGGGGACCCCTGCTGGTGACATGATGCATTGCTCTTTGTTGATATTTGGAAAGGCATTAAAATAAAACGAGACACATTCCTGTCATACATATATAGTTTTCCAATATATTTATTGAATTTATAACCAAGGTTGACAACATTATTATTCATTCCAAAGGATTTCAAAGGAGTTTAAAAAGGCATGGGGTGGATTACAAGCAGGACTGGAAATACAAGAAAAACTACATCACTGATGTAATCTGCAGTGACAGAAGGACTGGTCTCAGACTTCCCCATTTCTTTTTCTATATTACACTGATGCTGCTGCTCTTCTTCTCTATTTACATGGAAGCAAATGATTAAACTACATTGGAGGGTGTTAGCCTGGACACATCATGGTAGAAGTGGATGGTTCTTGTTTAAAAGCTGTTCAAGTTTTACGTGTTTCTCTTGTGGATGAACTTGAAGGACACATCGAGTCACTTTTGGAGAATCTTGTGAACCGTGGAGTGTTCAGTCGAGATGACAGAGAGGACATCTTGTGTCACTTGGGACCCAGGGCCAGAGTCAGAAAAGTGCTGGATATTGTGCAGTGCAAAGGAGAGGAAGCTGCCAGTGTTCTCTTCTTCATCAAAAGCTGTTTACAGCAAGACACACAGCCAAGAGACAACAGGCAGTCAGCAGGTTGGTTAAAACTCTACCTGCCTTAGTGACGGTTAGTGGGAACGATACAGCTACTTTTTTTCTGAAAAAGAGGTGATTCAACTTCAGCTTGTTTCTATTTACTTTGGGGTTAATGCATAACTCAATTTGTTATACAGCTCATCAGCTGTTGCCAGTACATACTATTCTTAGCAGCCCATATTTACAGTTTGGGAGATACTCTAAATCAGTGGTGGAAAGTAACAAAGTAAAAAGTACAAGTACAAGTGAAAAGTACAAATTCTAGGTACTTTTACGTTACTTAGGGTAAGTACATTTTATGATGAATACTTTTTATTTTACTTTTCCACTACATTTTTAAATTGGGTTAAAAGTAACAAGTATTTTATTTTTAAAGTGACCTCACTGTGATGAACTGGTTTAGTCCCAGTGTAGGTTTAGAGGTTTACTCCTTTAGACCTTGTTTAGATCTGATTTAGTCCTGGTTTAGTTGTGGTTTAATCCTGGTTTAGACCAGGTTTAAACCAGGTATAGTCCTGATTTAGACCTGTTTTTGACCTGAGTTAGTCGTTTAGACCTGGTTTGATTCAAATGATTTAAAAAATAATGCACATTAAACTCTTAAATACTTTTACTTTTTACTTATAAAGTACATTTTACAGCAGATACTTTTATACTTAAAACTTTTATCAGATACTTTTACTTAAGTACATTTTTGGTCCTGTATCTGCACTGTTACTTAAGTCTTCCACCACTGCTCTTAATCCAGTAATTGCCAAAGTAACTTAAAACCTTTTGCTTGCCCAAATTTACCTCTTCATACCCCACTGCTTAGGACAACATGTGTGTAATGTTGGCTATAAGAAGTGTGGACTGAAAAGTTTTCCACAGCAGACTACAGCACAGTTTGTTGCATAGAGGGCAGCAAATGAGACATAGTGTTCCCCAGCCTTTTGAGCCATTGCACATATTTTACTTGCTAATCACAAAGCACACCACTAAACAGAAATGTCACAAAAGTGTATTCATTGAAATAACAATCTTGTCTCAATTTACTCACTGAATGAAACCTGGGCCTGAGCAGCTGCACACAAAGCTGATATTCTTGCAAAAATTGGAAGGACACAATTGAAACTTAACCTCTTAAACCCCAACAGGTGCCCAATTTGGGTCCTGGGGTAGGAAAGAGACAGAGAGAGGGGAAGGAGAGCTCGAGAAGAAGGAAAGAGGGAGAGAGGAAGAAGAGAGATTGGAAGGAGAGAGAGGAAGGAGAAAGAGACAGAGAGAGGGGAAGGAAAGAGACAGCGAGGGGAAGGAGAGCTCGAGAAGTAGGAAAGAGGGAGAGAGGCAGAAGAGAGAGAGGGGAAGGAGAAAGAGAGGAAAGAGAGAGAGGAAGGAAAGAGACAGAGAGAGGGGAAGGAGAGAGGGAGAGGAAGGAGAGAGATTTTAGTGCCCAATTTGGGTCCTATAGGGTTTAAGAGGTTAAAATACCAATCAGGTGAAATTGGCTAATCTTCCAGGGCATACCTGATTATTTCTCACGGCTCACTGGTTGAGAAACACTGAATTACTGTATAACATGTAGAGCTAACATTATTACCATTACTAAAGCAGGTGATATACTGTAGTTACTGTATTTTACACACATTTAATACACCTTATTTTTACTTTCAGAAACCAAAGTCATACAGAAGCACAAGGATGTCCTCAAGCGCAGATGTGAATGTATGCTGTACTACAACACCAGGCACGGAGAGAAAGTTTTATTCTCTGAACATTATGTCAACCTCCTCTTGATGGATGGGCACCAGGGTTTAGAGATAAAGCGTCATGAAGTTCTCACATTTGGGAAAAAACGTCTGTCTTCACAACACAAGTCTGCATCTCAAAGAGAAACTGCGCCAAATGAACTCTTCACTTCCAATGGGAATCGTCCGATAAAGAAGGTTTTGGTAACAGGGGTAGCAGGCATAGGCAAGACCATTCTGGTACAGAAAATGCTGTTTGACTTTGGGAAGGGTAAAGAACACCTTGAGTTTGACTTCATCCTTCATATGACCTTCAGAGACCTCAACCTGATAGAGAAACCAACAAACCTCAGAGATTTGATTTTACGCAAAAACAAACACCTGGCAAAAGAACTGGATAATATTTTAGTGAATGACCACAAGCTTCTCATCATCTTAGATGGTTTTGATGAGTTCAAACAGTATAAAAAATGTGATGTGGATAGTTTTGTGACTGAGCCAGATGAGGAAGCTGAGGTGGTGGAGATCTTTGGGAGTTTGATGCAAGGCGAACTGCTGCCCAATGCATCAGTCCTGCTGACAAGTCGACCCAGCGCCATCAACTACATACCAGTTGGATGTATTGACCGATTTTTTCTCATTACTGGATTCTCGTTGACCGAAGTTCAAGAATACTTTTCCCGCTATTTCCAAGACAAAACCCTTGCAGAACAAATGTTTGCAATTGTAGTAGACAATGAGTTAATGCTGACACTATGTTACATACCTGCTTTTTGCTACATAGTGTGCTGCATTCTCAAAGACAACAATGGTTTATGTGGAGAAGGCCCAAAGACCATGACAGACATCTATGTGCAATATCTGGTGGCCATGCTTCGCTCTCACACTCAAGCAAGAGCTGAAACTTTTAAAGATGTTAATGATGCACAACCACTGTGTGATATAGTGCTAAAGCTGGGTCAGTTAGCGTTCCACAAACTTATGGAGCATAAAACTCTTTTCTATAGCAATGATCCTGACGTACAGGCCTTAGAAGGATGCGCTCTTGTGAGCGCCTTCCTTGACAAGACAATGTCCCAAGGGCCAGGATGTGTGGAAGAAGTGTACTCATTTGCACACCTTACAGTTCAGGAATTTTTTGCAGCAATACATTGCGCTGTTACGGATGAACCATTTATAGAGGCTGTACTAAATAGTGCAGGGGAAGGGGCAAACAGTGGGCACCTGGACCTTTTCAATCGCTTTCTTTCTGGGGTCCTCTCTGAACGAAACTCCAGCCTACTATTGAGGCAAGTGGGGTTAAGCTGCAACAAAGACAAAGCGGACTCTTATCGGCAGATTTTGATTAAAAATATTACAGTGCTGTGTGAGAACGGAGCCAATATCTTAAACTATTTGCATTGTCTCGTCGAGCAGCAAGATGCTGATTTGGGCCTTGATGTACAGCCAAAAACTTTACGCATTAATGTTAGTGACGAAACTCTTTCAGAAATGGATTACAATGCTCTTCAGTACTTTCTAAGTCTCACATATGGAGCAATAGCAGAACTTGATCTGACTGGAACAGGACTGACCTGCAAAGGGCTAAGGAGTATCTATCCGCATTTGATTAGATGCAAAAGTCTATGGTGAGTTTTTTTTTTTTGGGATAGATTTCTATTGACATACTTCTTGTAATGCATTTTGATTTTGAAGGCTTGGAGAAAACACCCTTGATACGGACACAGTTTGGATCATTGCTGATGTCCTGCAAAAATCAGCTCTAATACAACATCTAGGGTAAGAACTTGTCGGATAGGCTTTTACAGTATGTTAGCACAGTTTGTTATTATTATTTTGCAAATTTAGTGAGGTGTGGAATAATGTTGGCCCAAACCTCAGGCCTGAACTCCATATCATCAGTGAAAAACACTGATGATCCAAATGTATTGAAAGGAATGGGAGTTTTTAAGATAATATCAACATAGTAATTTCACTCTAAGACGTGACATTGTTTTTCACTCATTTCAGTGTTGGTTGGTCAAATATTGGTGATGACGAACTAGTCATTATTTCCGATGCCATTCGTGACAATAAACAACTGAAGGAATTGTGGTAAGAATAAATTTACACACATTTTGAGAAACTGAAAGTATGTTGCTAAACCATAAGAATGAGAGTCTGGTTAGAATGACATTAACTTACCTTCAATATATTTAACTCATTCGATATCACAGGATGGAAGGAAATAAAGTGAGCCAACGGGGTCTGCAGTCACTCACCGACCTGACTCCACATCCTCTGAAAAAAATAGTGTAAGTGACCATACTTCAAATTGATTCTCAAAGCTTGATTAGGACAATACGGAGACTAACTGAGCATTTAAACCTTGTCATGAACAGACTACCATTGCTGCACTGACCAATCAGATCAATGATTTATTTTATTCCCTTCTCTTTTCCTTATCTACTTTAACCACAGAGCCATATGGAATGACCTGGATGATAAAGACTGTGTGGATTTAGCCTGTATCCATGAATGCATCACCACTAACTTCACAGATGATGATATGTGGGACACCTGGGGAGAGTGGGTCTTTAAAAGATGTGAAGTCAGCAGTAATGAGAAGCTTATCGCGGTGCTCCACAAAGTGTGCAACATCTCAGTCCACTGCTTAGAGGCCCAGTGGGCAAAAACCTTCTACAAGAATTTGCACACACTCATAGGGAGCAGAATTGAATGTTGTACTGAAGAAGATACCATCAAAAAGCTTAAAAAATGTCAAAATACTTTATCCTTTTGAGCTATTATCTAGGCAGGCATCAACCAGTAGCTCGGGAGCCCTTTTCAAGTTGCTCGCCAATTTCTATACGCTTGATGAAGTCAACTTTTAGATTCTTTTGTTCTGAGCAAAACCTCTCCACACATTTATAGCTAAGTATAAAGTGGAAACTCCTGTCTATTTTTTCATATTTTTGTTGAATCATCATCTTGTGTCCTAGTTGTATTTCTTTGAAGTAGCTCACTGCCATTTTTGTTTCACAAAAGTAGCTCATGGGGTGAAAAACGTTGGTGGCCCCACTGGCCCCTGATCTAGGGTGACCAGAATTTCCACAATAAATCCACAGGGACATGTGAGAGGGCTGGGACAGTCCCTGGTCACTAGGGCTGGGTACCTTTCATGTTTTTTCGATACTAGTACTTTAACGATACTTGGTTTACGATACCGATACCTGAACGATACCTTTTTCGATACCTATACTAAATTATTGGTCATCTGCACAAAAAAGTAAATATCTAGAAGGTTAAATGACCCAAATTCATCTTATTTATCTAAATTTGAGCTGTTTTAGTGGCTCATTTGACCCAATTCTAACCACTTGTTTTGACTTGCTTCAATATATTTCTACTTAGTTCCTTTTTTATTTAAATTAATTGGTCTTTGGGCAGTTTTATTTCCCTAATTCAAGTGAGATTACCTTAGAATCAGTAAAAATTGTCATGAAATAAACCAAATAACCTGGATGACAGTAGTAAATGTGCCTAATCTAGTCAAAACTGCTCTAAACAAGACTAATATTCTCAAATCGAGTCATTTATCCTCGTGCTTGATTTTAGTTTTGTTGTAGAACCATAAAACAGAACAATAATGATCATTTATTCTATAAAATACTGTTTCTTTTAGTGTTTTTATCATTTATTTGAGCTGAAACACCTCAGCCCTTTCTTTACTGCAGTCTCAGACCCACCAGGAAGACACATTTGCTTTCTAACGATAAATATTTTTTCGGTACCAGTTTTCGGTACCAATTTACTTTCCGATACCGGTAGTACCTTCATTATTTTTTCGATACCGTACTGGTATCGTTTAACGGTACCCAGCCCTAGTGACCACACACTAGGGCTGCACCGTTTTGACAAAAACCTAATTGAGATTTTTCTGACATATTATTTTTTATTCAATTCAGTATTGTCAAAGTCTGGGATGATATGGAAATGTTGTTCCTTGGACACATTTTCTGCGGTTCACAATATTAC
>OMNZ01075129.1:12613-23228 GCA_900303255.1 Lesueurigobius sanzi
ACAAAATGGCAACAGTCATACTAAAACGTAGAGGTGTCAAAAAACCTCATTTGGCACAATGAAACTGCAGTACACGCATTTGTCCAGCAAACGGCGCTGTGTGCGTATCACACGCTTTTGCATGCACTGTGAGCAGAAAGAAGAAGAATGTTTATCACAGTTTCAACTCCCTGTAAACTTGGTTGTTGTGTGTCTCTTGGGCGATTCTGGTGCATCTAAAGTAAAAGTAAGTCATAAATTATTTGCCGACAGTTATTTGACGAAATGTAAATGTGAGAAGCCAGAAAGCCAAATAATTAGTGATCGTGATGTAGCCAATCAGTGTTCAGACAGCGGCTGGGACGTCACTGTTCTCGTTTTGCGTAGTTCACAAGAGGCAGAGCGTCTGAAAACGTCCTCCCGCTGAGAAATGAAACCACCTCCTCCACCGTATTGAGTGGAGCCGTGAGCCAGAGGATACGATGTGAGAACGACATGTGTTGGCGTGTGACAGATACGTGCTTCCGATACCAATGTACTGCCGTTTTGTCGCAGTGTAAACTACGCCTTAAACGCCTCATGTTACCTGTTTGGGATAACTGTACTACGTATGTGGCTGCATCTTGATGGTTCACACTTTACTGTGAGTGTGAGTCATCAGCAAGACAGAGGTTGATATAATAGGAGGCAATAGGACAGTAGGAGGAGTGAGACTGCCCAGGCCTACTCAATGAAGCCAATTATTTACCATGAGTAAAGTTGCTTTAAAAATGTATAAATAGCTGAATGCAATCTTGAAGTGTGTAACTTTCTGTCCAAACATATTTGGTTGAAAGTTAAAATTGAATCATCACCGCCAGGCATTTGCTGTATGTAATTAATTGGCTTGTATTTTTAAGTTTAAACCTCCACTCTTATCTTTAAGGCAACTCCTGTCAAATATATATAATGCAGAGCACGTGTGGGCGGCTCTTGCACAGACAGATTGTTTGTAAGCAGAGTGTGTGGTCATTAAACATAAACGAGAACAAGACGACTTCTTAATCAAAACTATTTCTTAAGAATCCAAATGAATTGAATAAAGTTGCCAGCTGGAGTAATTTTTCAGTTTATTACTGATTTGTTTTGCCAGCAACTGCCACCAACGTTTGCATTCAGCACATCCCACAAATGTTCTAATATTTACAAGATGGTGCTGGTTTGGCAGGACTCTTCATATTGCCCACTGATGATATTCGCCAGATTCTTAAGATTGCATCGTGGACATTGTGTACTGACCTCACACTAAAAATGGTCTGATGTTTTTGTGAGATAGATAAGACATGCTTTGTATAATTGTATTTTCAGCTGAAAAAAGAGAGACAGTTTTTGAGATGTTTTCACTCTTCCATAAACTATGTCAGACTCATATAGTTCTTCATCATTTATAATTGCACATCAGCCATATGGGGGGTTTATTACTAGCCATAATGTTGCATTAAATTCATCTTAAAATGCTTCTTGAAACTATTTAGAGATGATGATTCTATGATAGTGCAGCCAATCTCATTCCAAATCTCCAGACCTATTGGGTGCTTTCTTGAATATTACCAAATCCAATATCTGATTTATTTTTATAACAAACCATGAAAGAGGGAGTAAATTCAATTGTTAGTTGTGGTAACATCCCAATTCTTCACACGGATGAGAGTTTAAGCACGTTTCACTACTTTGCAAATGTTTGTTGTTTTGTGTGTGATGTGTGTGTGTCTTTTTCACTCAAAAAGTCAACAAACACTGCAGGGCTAGCCTTAGCCAATAAGCAAATTGCACAAAATGTTCTCTAGCAAACATGGCGGAAAGAACCAAAGAAAGCTATGATTTGGACTGGAAAGTTGTTGATTTAAAGCGTTTTTGTAGTCCCCGTTATTGCCTGTTATAACCAGGACTGTTACAGCCACAGACCGAGAGGCGCAGGGATCTTTATGTGCTGACAGCACGTACCGTAGGACCATAATGAAATCTCTTTGTAGCGCACTTTGCCGCCATGGTAACGATGAATATATTGCTGCAGTTTTTAAAGTAAGCTAATATGTTGTGGGCACCTTTTTTTTATTTATTTAATATGGACTTAATGTGAGTGAAGTGATCAAGTGACAGCTTAGACCTAGCTGCAAGATTCAATGCTAATGTGACTTGCGGCAATTTATTCACTTTATAAATTTAAATGATATTATAAAAAGTGGCAAAAAACGATTTCCCATTCTCTTTCCCCTGTGTACTGCTACAGAGCAGCCCCTGAGCCTCTATGTGTTCCCTGGTGTCAATATTGACAAAATACATGTGTGCAAGTAACTTACAATTTTGGTCCATTTTTTATGTACCTCTGGATCTTTCTTTTCTGTCGTGAAATTATGAAGGAAGGAAGGTTTACAACCACATTTCTTCTTTCTGTCTTTGGGTGGACTCAGAGAGCCTTAAAATGGTGTTTTTCCCTTCAAAGTTCAACCCTAAACTCCATTAGAGCAGTTGAACATACACACAAAGCACCTGTCATTCTACTAGTCACTTAAGGCTTTAAACATTTAAACCAATGCCTGGAAGCCTGACGCTCCACGGTTAGCTACCTTTACTAAGTGGTCTGTTTTTTGTTTTTTTCCGCAGATGCAAAGTGCTCTTCACTTATTTGGTGCCCCTTTTGACGTGAATATTTACACATTATCAACGTGATATTGCACCGCTCCCCGATGAATAGGAGGAGGGCAATCAAGACCCAAACAAGGATAAAATATAACTGAATGAGAGGAATTACAACTAAAACAGAACTGAGAAGTGTTTTGCATTTACCTGATAACACACTTAATAATGTCCTCCGAAGTCGATATCAATCACTTAAGTTTTTTGGTTTCTCTGTTGTTTGGATTGAAATTGCTGCCCTTGAAATTCTTCCAAGTGAAATAAAAGACAAATCTGTGCAGAGAGACTTTGGGGGATCATTGTGTTGTTTGGCTCGGCGTGTACAGTAACTACAATACGAGCAACTGTTGCCAATGCTCTGTTCTTATGACATTTTATTTTGCTCAAATAAGATTCTCAAATAGACTTCGAAAACATGATTTATTCATTTGGTTGAACTTTGCTCATTGTGAATAGGAGACTTGAAGTTGGGGGGAAAAAATAGCATTGTTTTTGTTATTTTTGGTTTGTAAGTCAAACAACAAGATAACACTGATGCATCAGAAAAGTCAGAAAAGACGAGCCATTTTCTCACCTGCTTCTAATACTGTGGGAGAGGGGTTTAGCTTCATGTTATTGGAGGATTAACCTATTGTGCATGTTTTGGATTGCCTCCAAGTATGAGATACTTTGGAAGACAGTCTCGGAATGCTACCAGGCCGGGAGGCGGGAGTTAGCGATGTGTCATTTAATGGCGGCTGCAACGGAGCGATGTTTTAGCTCGGCCTTAGCTTCTGTTATCTTCTGTTATCTTCTGTTATCTTCTGTTTTGAATGAGCTGAACTTGTCCTTAAAACCACAACAAAAGGACGTTTTCGCCACTCTTCCTACCGGGTTTACGTCACATCCATGTTTCTCTGATTGGTTTACTATGGGTTTGTTTGTCCCGCCTCTAGTCTCGAATTTGAAAGCCAGCTAACGGCGTAGTCCCAGACTGTCTTCCAATGTATCTCACACATGGAGTCAGGCTGGCTTGTCAGTTTAGGAAACCAGACCATCCGGAGGAAACCCATTCAGACACAGGAAGAAACATGCAAAAGTCCACACAGAAAAGCCTGCTGTGAGGCAAGAGTGCTAACCACTCAGCCACCATGTTTTTCTTATTTCAAGTACAAGTACATGTATGATCTATTTTTAAGTGCGTTAAGGAATGTTGTCTTATGTTAGGTGCAATACAATGTTTCTTTCGTGCTTGTGCAAAAAGTCTCCCATGGCAAATTATTTTACTTACCGACTCAAATCTAAATATTCTTATTTCAACAAAATGTACTCATTTTTACAGTATTATTTCCACCTGTCTAAGTTTATGCTGTACGAACACTTATAGAGCCAGCAACTAAAGATTTACTAAAGAAGGGAATTACAATTAAAAGTAGATCCAAGTATTTTGCTCATTATTAGTTTCCTTTAAGTTCCAGATAAACTGTTTGTAAATGCTTCCTTGGTATGCCTTTTATATTTATACAGAAGTGCAGACACACCTCTGTTTGTCAAGTCGCAGGTGCTGTTTGAAGAGAAGATTTGTGTCACCAGACAGTGCCAGACTGAGGAGTTCACAGCTCCATGTCTGATATAAAACATTTGAGGACATTAGAATCGACTGCACAGTGTGACGCACAAACACACACGGAGGTTAAATCGATGGATCTTTTTAATCCATTTACACCTCCACGTGGATCAAAATGGTGTCAGCAGCGCCTCATCTTCTCACCCGGGGCAGGTTAAAGGAACTGCAGCAGGGTTCGTTCTTATTCCAACCGCATTTGTCACAGCTGGGGACTCGCCGCCCGAGGGACCCAGTCGTGGCGAGGCGGGGCGGGGGGGTGGTGCAGGGGGGACTCCAGAGCGCCCCTTTAGGAACCAGCGTCTGTGACATGGGATTAACTTTTTCTTTTCTCTACACTGTCACCAGCTCAGGAGAAGCGCTACTGTTCACTACCCATGGATTACACAAATAAACATTTCAATTAAAATCACAACATGCTTCAAACATGCAGTGCCTCCGACTGGGGCAGAAGTGTACGCAGTGTGGGTCCTATAGCTTTACGACCCCAAGGGCTGGAAGATTTATAATCAGAGCAGTCATTTCAGCAAAGCCACTCAAGGGTATTATCACGGTAGGTAAAGCATTGACTTTAATCAAAGCTTTTATCACCAGTTCTGTAGGTTGCCATTTGGCGACAATAAATGGAAAACGATTATTTCTAACAGCGTCTTGATACGAAGATTTTCTATAAACCCCCACTTGCTTGTTCAGCATGACGGCCTCATAATGTGAAATGAGCAAAATGACTCGAAGTTACTCAGTATCTTGAGTGCTGTGTGCAAATGTTTGTTTTTTTGTGTGCGGCGGGTCTCATTTTCACACACAAAAGTCAACAAACACCTACAGATTGGTGCCGCTTTTGATGTGAATATTTACACAATATCAGCGCGATATTGCACAGATCCCTGATGGATGGGAAGACCAGGGAGGGCGGGTTTGAAAGCTTGAAATGTATAGTTTCCGACCCCCAAAATCACTTTCTGTTCAAAACAGTGTTAATTTTGGCAGCAAATTTTAATTTAGTTTTAGTCTTGGTGTTTTGACGAAAATGGAATTTAATTTTAGTCAAGATTTAGTCAAAATAAATCTTGTTAGTTTTAGTCTAATTTTAGTCAACAAAAATTTCGGGTAAATTTAGTCGACTAAATTTGAAATATTTTGACAAAACTCTACATTTATATTATTGCTTTCAAACATATTTGATAATATTCTCTGCTTCATGAAGCGTCTCCCACATTATTGAAACACAGAGCTGTTCCTTAGGAGGTGATTTTAAATGATACAAGGCTCTTTCAAACTGAAGTCACTGAAGTTTGGATCATTTTAGTCCCTTATTTTCTTTTTTATTTAGTCTTTTTTTAGTCGACGAGAGATTTTAGTCATAGTTTTTGTCTCATGAACTAACTTTAATTTAGTTTTAGTCTCATTTTAGTCATCAAAAACATTACTGTGATATTATGACAAAATATTTTAGTCGACGAAATTAACACTGGTTCAAAAGCTATGGGCGAACGTGGGCGATGTTGTTGATATGCAATTTGGCATCCTCTCCAGCAGATAGCACCCTAGGTGTCCTGCTGGCTCACCTATACCTATACTATTACTGTATAAGTCCCGCCCTGAAAAACAGATTTTGTTAATAATTGGGCCAAGGACAAATTTATCCGGAAGCTTTGAATTTGAGATACTGGCAAAAGTTAGTAAAAGTTAACTTACCAAAAAATGTCTTGACGTGATTGAGGAACTCTAATCTAAAATGCAAAGACTTCCCTTTTCCCAGACACTAGAGCTACATGATATTGAAAAAAAAACTTTGATAAACGTGAGCAATATTTACTAAACTGTTATGTTTCATTTAATAAATATTTATTTTCCAGCAACAGAAAAAACAAGACTTTGAAAATCAAAATAATGTAGAAAAAATATAACAGAACTTCTGTGCATTTTGTTTGTTTGAGTTTGCAAAAATGTGTTGATCTCTGTCAGATGGAAGACTTTAGTATTTCTTTGTGATATATTGTGGCTTCTTGTGATATGGATATAGCAACATACTATTGTGCAGCCCCACTCTTTGCTTTATTTATTGTTTTCTATGTTACGTACTGTATAATTGCCCTTTGATCCGTCTTGGTGTAAACGACCACAAGAGAAATAGTACTTTTCTTTTTACCAATATGTTCCAACACCCAAGAAATCTCAGTGCAGATTATGAATACAACACAGCAGCAGATTTGGGTCTTATCAAAGAAACCTATTAAGTAATTCAAAGATCTCAGTGAGCTGTTCGATGGATAAAAGATCATTGCTGCATCTGTTCAAACAACTGAGACAAGTGTTTTGCATTTACCTGATAACACACTTAATAATGTTCTCTGAAGTCCATATCAATCACTTAAGTTTTGTTCTGGTTTCTCTGTAGCTAAATCACTGGCCTTGAAATTATTCCAAGTGAAATGAAAGACAAATCTGTGCAGAGAGACTTTGGGGGATTATTGTGTTGTTTGGCTCGGCGTGTACAGTAACTACAATACGAGCAACTGTTGCCAATGCTCTGTTCTTATTACATTTTACTTTGGTCAAGTAAGATTCTCAAATAGATTTCTAAAACATGATTTATTCATTTGATTGAACTTTGCTTGTGTGAGTAGGAGACTGGAAGTTGATAAAAAAAAAAAAGTCAAACAACAAGAAAAGGCATTTTCTCACCTGCTCCTAATACAGTTTGAGATGGGTTTAGCTTCCTGTTATTGACCTGCTTCTGCCTCATGAAGCCCCCATAAGCAAAAAGATGGCCTGGCTCAGCACCTCCCACAAACAAGCAATGCAGAAGTAACAACGGTTGGCTCGCTAACACGTATAATGCTCTGGAAAGCCATTTGACCTACCCGTTTTGCTGCAGTTGAAATCCTCACGTAAAGGGGGAGATATAACATGTCTTTACTGTGAATGTACTTGGGAATGGAACTTAGAAATGCAAGTATCAATAATGTGTACTTTTCTACAGCGTGTGGAGGGCGGAGTGAGGGGCGTGGGTGAGGGGCGTGGGTGAGGGGCGTGGGTGAGGGACGTGGGTGAGGAGCGTGGGTGAGGGAGGAACGGGGTCCAGTGCAGGTTTCACTGAGACCTACTGATGGAAAAAACAAAAGTGAAATAGAATTGCTTATTTGGGCTTTAAAAAGCTGCTTATTTTATATATTTTGTACAGCATCGTGAATAGATAAAGTTTGCCAATGCATATTTACTGTAATTCTTTGTGATGGTCAGATAACACCCTCAGAATGCAAACTTTCTTTTAGTTTATGTGTGAGGCGACATGTCTTGATAAAGTCTCAGTGTTTAAATCCCCAAAGCCTTTGACTCATAATATTGTAACCGGCTTGGGCTCACTCACAAACTGCTGACACCAGATGTTCAGTTTCCCTTCCCTTTTCTCCTTTTTAAGTTGTATCAATTTCAAAGCATAGATTTTCTGAAACAAAGAATGGGATTGCATTTCGTGGGATCCAATGCGGTTATGTTTTGGTTTAATTTAAATTGTGTCAATCCAAGTTTCTGTGGCTGTGACTTTTTTATAGCTCTTACATTACCTTCAGCATTGTCACACTGTCTCGTGTCTGCGCACTCGAGTCGCTGTATGGGTCTAGACACATTGTACACTGCGTTATTTCCCATGATTGACTTCACATGCAAATGAATGTTCGAGAGAAGTGCGAGCGCTCAGTGTCCTGCAATAAACACCTCTCCTTTTACAGCAGACACTTGTGATTCCTCTTACTTTAGACATATTGATGATTCATGTGCCCTTATGTTATTATGCCTTTTTTATGCAATGGCAATAAATAATGTGCGTCTCTCTCCGCAGCTGTCTCCACACACACAGAAGGTGAGGAGAAAATCCAGGTCCTGCTGATGGTGGAAGGTCGCAGGTAAGTCAAGTGGAGCACAGAAGAGTGGATATGGATATGTTATATGGAAGTGTATCTAGGAATTTTCAACATTTTTTATTTATTTATTTATCCTTTATTTAGACAGGTTGGTCCCTTGAGACTCAATGTCTCATTTACAAGAGAGACCTGTTTCAAGACATGTAAAAATACAAGTATACAAAAGTTAAACAGGACATGGTTTAAAATGTCTAGTTAAAACAACAGCAGTTTCCTATGGATTCTTTCTAATATATCTTATCTTATATATTTTATTTCCTATGGATTCTTTCTAATATATCTTATCTAAATATCATCGACTGAACTGGGTTGGGTCAAAATATTGTTGTTGACTACATTCAAAAACTAAATTAAAGACAGTTAATGACTAAAACTATAATTTAAACTTAAATGACCAGATATTTTCATCAACCGAAACAAAAAAGGGACTACTGTATTTTCCGGACTATAAGTCACACTTTTTTTCATAGTTCATAGGTCCTGCGACTTATACTCAGGTGCGACTTATATATTAAGCACTATCTAATTTCAGAGCCGCAAGAGGGCACTATATAGGCTTGTGTAATAGTATCTGCCAACGGAAAAAGTCAAAAATGGAAACCCCCAAAAGAAAATCATATTCAGCAGATTACAAGCCGCCATTCTATCAGAGCAAGGACAGCGGTGTCCCAAAAGTACAATTGTTTTTATTTCATTTGCCTTTCAAGATTAAATGTCTGTTCTTGGTCTCGGATTTTGTAAAATTTCCCCAAAAAATGCGACCTATAGTCCAGTCCGACTTATATATGTTTTTTTCTTCTTCATAATGAATTTCTTTGGCTAGTGCGACTTATACTCCAGAAAACACAGTAAAAACTGAGAACTTCTTTGACAGTTTGAAAGAGCTTCATATCATTTAAACTCATGAAGCAGACAATATCATGAAATATGCAGCAAAGTTAAATTCATTTTAGTTTTAATCAACTGATTTTACATGGAATTTCCGTCGACTTAACTTCTTTGTTTGTCTACATTTTGAATAAAACTAAGTTACATTTTCATCAAAAGACTAAAACTAAATAAAAATGTATTGTCAAAATTAACACAAAGTTCACAAAGTGAAACTAAACACCAAACTTCTTTATCTGCTGATAAACCATGTATGGCGGCACAGTAGCACAGGGGTTAGCGCTCGTGCTTCACTAAAAACATGTACAATAGATCAGGATGGATGAGAGTGTGTTTGTGAGTGCAAATGTGGGACAACAGATGGAAATTAGCCCAAGGCTACAATCCGGAGTGGTGTGTTTACATGCATGGTTCTCATGTGTGTTCATTAACATGCACTGTCCCAACCAAATAAACAATAAACAATACATTTTTAAAAAGTATGAGACGTCCTAGAACTATTGTCTAATGTTCCCTGTTCAATTTTTGTCATTTTAGTGCAGGTTTGGCCAACACATGCGGCTCTTGGCGAATGAGAATGCAGATTTTGAATTTTGAGAATGCAATTTCAGATTTCCTACATTTTTCCATCGACTGCGAAAAGTCATTAAGAATTTGTCTCAAAAATCCAATGGTAGTCCAACAGAGCCTGTTTCCCCTCTGTTTCCACACAGACCAATCGGGTGCTGGCGCTGAACATGGGGGGGGTAGGGTTAGGTTAATAAGTTGGTTAAGGACTGCCATAAACCAACTTATTCCTTTGTGTAGGTTCTCAGTCGTACAGGAGTTGTCCCGTTTCGATCTTACTCCAAAGATTGTCATCAGCTACTGAAGGCCTGGAGCACGCTGTGGGTTTATAAAGCTAGTGAACCAGCAGGAGGAGTCAGCCTCTAAGAGAGGAGGGGCTCAGAGGCTGACTCCTCCTGCTGGTTCACTAGCTTTATAAACCCACAGCGTGCTCCAGGCCTTCAGTAGCTGATGACGATCTTTGGAGTAAGATCGAAACGTCCTACACTTCAACTACAGAGTACAGATGAAGACTGAAGAATTTTTGCCTACGATCAACTTATTCCTTGTTTGCATTAAGCAGTTTTACTAATTAGAATAGTCTCTGTAATTAGATGAGGTGAACCTGGACGCGTCCCATTTGTATGAACAGAGAATACACTTCCCTTTCTTTCTCCAACAATGATAAGAGGCTTTGGAAAATAAAAAAAAAAGTACAAAATGATCATTTGTGCTGTCTCTTTTACAGAACAGTCTACATCCACGGATACAACAGGATGGACTTTGCCCTGTGGCACTCTGCCATCATGCTCGCCGCGGGCACAGACGGCAGAGCGCTCAGCAACCAGCAGCTCACCAAGAATGGAAACCCTATTATTGTGGAGAGCTGCATTGCCTTTGTCACTCAGTACGGTGAGTCGAGCAATGAGTTAAATCATACTGGTAATCATTATGTACTATATATGTCACGTCATTGAGACTTTGTCTGGACAGGGAC
>OMNZ01075132.1:4960-17953 GCA_900303255.1 Lesueurigobius sanzi
CTGTTGTCTGTCTCTTCTGTCTCTCTTCTCTCTCTCTCTCCCTCCTCTCTCTCCTTCCTCTCCTTCCCCTCTCTTTCTCTCTCTCCTTCCTCTCTCCCTCTTTCCTTCCTCTCTCTCCATCTCTCCTTCCTCTTTCTCTCTCTCTGTCTTTCTTCTTTCTCTCTCTCTTTCCTCTCTCCCTCTTTCCTTCCTTCCTCTCTCTCTTTTCTCTCTCTCTGTCTCTTTCCTTCCTCTGTGTCTCTCTCCTTCCTCTCTCTCTTCTTCCTCTCTCTCTCTTTCTCCTTCCTCTCTCCCTCTCTGTATTCCTTTGGTATTTGAAAAGTAACTGTATTTAAATACCCTCAAATGAGAGAGTATTTGTACCTGAATACAGTTACTCAAAATGAGTATTCTGAATACGTATTTTAAATACATGTATTTAGTTACTCCCCAACACAGTTTCAAATTTCCAGATTCGTCTGCAGTGTCTTGCCTTAAATAGTAAAATAAAAATGCATTTTAGAAGAAGAAGAGGAAAAGCTTTATATATATATAGCTTATATTATATTCACAGACAAAATACATGGGACAATAAACATTTGTCTGCACGATCCCTGCCTGTGCCCCCCATCTTGCTTTTCAACACGAGCCGGACAGCATTTTCCAACATTCGGTGTTCGCGTCAAACTCTCGATCGTTCTCGTCCCATTTCGATCCGCGGTTCGTCACTTTCATTCATTTTTTTGGCCCGCGGCGTGAGCATATGGGGCGTCCGGGTCTGAGGCGGCGTAATCCCCTTGTAGAACAACCGCAGAGTCCTCGCTTCGGGCGCCCTGCCATCTCCCTTCCACTTCGGCGCATGTAATCCATGAGCAAACCTTCAATCATCTTCATATCTTCAGATGCAAGCTTTTAGTCCGTGGCACCAGTGTTCGTTTTGGCGACATTTGAATATGGTTTTAGTTGCTTGACGTAAAAGTAATTCAGCTTTAGTCAGTATTTAGCCAAGAAGGAGTCTTCTATCCTCTGTCTATCCACAACCTTTTAGCCTGTTTAAGTTTACATCCCCTGGCAGAATGTCAGGTCATATAAACTTATGCATTTCATAGAATATGCTCTTACAGCCACTTCCTCCAATTTTCCAGCTGTAGCCAAGACGCTGCGTGTTCAAATGCTCTCTCTCTCGTTCCCCATAAAAACCAAGGAACAAGAAAATGGCTGTTTTATAGATTTCTTTTTTTCAATTGACTCATTTTGATTAAGTCGAGACACTGCAGGTGAATAGGGAAAAAAATGAATGGAGTGACATCAATTTGAAACTTTTGCTGTGTATTACTGACATACAGTTTTGCTCAGAAGCTCACATCCCCTGCAGAATGTCAGGGCATGTGAACTTAGTAAGACCTAGAATATGAATATGAATGATAACACAAAAACCTTTATTCCACTCATGGTTAGTGGTTACATGAAGCTATTTATTGTCAAAGAACCTGTTTGTTTATGCTTTTCAACTAGAAACTATAGCCAAATGTCCCTGATGAAAAGTTTACATATTGTGCATCTTGAAACAAACATCAATATAGCCTAGAGCAGGGGTCCCCAACCTTTTTTACCCCGCAAGCTACAGTTGTGTAACAAAAATGGCAGCGAGCTACTTATACTTCAAAGAAACATGTGTGGCCTCCAGGAGCCAAGATGATTATTCAACTCAATAAAAGAAAATGACAGTCGTTTCTGCTTCATACTTCTGCGTTATACGGCTGTATTTGGAGATATTTTGCTCAGAACAACAAAAATGCATCTAAAATGTGACTCGGTTGGAGATCCCTGGTCTAGAGAGTCCTGTATTTCAGCTGAAGTGAGTTTTTCTTTGCTCCTGAACAGTTTTCCAGTTGTTGAAGGTCATGTTAAACGTTAGATCAGGGACATTTGAGTAGTTTCTGTTTCATTATGATTTCAAAAGTGTAAACTCAGTTCTTTGGCAAAAAATGGCTTTGCACAGCCCCTAACCATGAGTTGGGAAAATACTTTTGTGTTATCATTCATATTCTATGAAAAATGGCCAAAAGATTAAAAGAGTATGTCAACTGGCCCCAACTGTAGGTCTTGATAGCTTTTTCTTGTGAAAAAAAACATTTCCGGGCCAATATATGTTCTTTCCTACCATGTCAAACCTAAACCTTAATCAAACCGATTTAAGTTTATTCAAAAAACGGTATTGCAATATTTTGTCCATTTCATTTCACGCATTATACATTTACAGCTCCAATTTTAAATCACAGAGCTTCTATTTTCCACCCGTTGAAAGGCTCTTTCGACTCGGAGCCATTTGTCTAGCGTCCTTGTCAAGGTTACTGTCTGCGCCGGCTGCATCTGAATAGCCCCCGATCGAACCTGACCTTTCATAGAGGATCTCTGAATAGGGAGGTCTCACTCCGCCGCTCCTCTCGCAGTTCAATGCGTTTTCCGCTTCTCTATTGCCGGCCAATAAGAAGGCGGCGCCGGAGAATAAAGGGGGGGCGCCTCTTCCCAGCTCATTCATGGACCGCATCAGAAAGCCCGGCCACATCTCGCTCCGTCATTGCCTTTCAATAGTCGTGTGCCTTTGGCGGAATCAATGGAGGCCGCGCTGCCTCCCGACCGTAAATGTTTTGGTTGGAGGAGTTAAATGAGACACAACATGCACATTGGATATTGTTTTAGGCATGTTATGTTGTTCTCTCGTCTAAAAATATACCGGGAGCATTTCGTTGATCTGTACTTCCTGTTTTTTGTTACATAATAGGATTGGGATAGTTCTGGTCTCACACTGCCAAACACTGTGGCTTCTACTTTGTTTTTAACATGTGTAGTTCCTACTGCTGCCAGGGGAGGGCGCCCCGAGGAACATGCAAGACAAGCCGAGTGTTTCCAATGCAATTGAAATAATATAATAGATACAATATGAAATACCAGTGGTGAGATGCTCAAATGTCTTTAGATGACAATTAAAAATCCACCATTGATTGACCTTGATATTTCATTCAATTGTAGTTTTACTGTACATATTTTTAAAAGCCTTTTTATTGATTCAGAGTCAGAATTTCATGGAACTTTCCATCTATCTTTGTAAAATCTGTTTATTCATAATATCTCCAGTATTCTTGTAACAAACTATTTAATACTCACCACCAGCATTAAGAGCAATTTCAAATGATTTACGACAGAGGTCACGAATTAACAGACCCAAAGGCCGACCTGTCCGGATCCAAACCTTGCGTCCGACCTTTGGACCTGACCGAGTAAATCCTATCCTATCATATTGCAGGGGTAGGCAACCCCTACCCCTGCAAAATCTGGCCCTCTATCACAGATCTTTTGTCCCTCCAAGATTATTTTGAGAAACATTCTTACACTGACTATTTTAAATTAAGATTACCAATGGAAGTTAATTTAAGTTAGTTTACTTAGTTTAATTGATGCAACCCACTCAAAATCAACACAAATCAATATTTTCAAGCCATTTATCTCATTTAAGATGGTAATTTTCTTCTTACACCTGGAAAATACCGAAAATGCCTCAGTTCTTATAAAAAATCCCCCTCAAAACCCCCAGTAGGTCATTTATATGATGCACAACACTGGCATTTGTAGAAAGTAGTGCTTTACTTTGGGCCAGGATTGGGAGGTTTGGCCCCTGGTCCTTTGACGAGGATAAACATTGGCCCCTCAACAGGACAACTTGCCTAACCCTGCCATATTGTTACTCCCATATAAACTGACTCCATATGTTCCGGACATTTGCGCGGCCATTTTGTTTTCTTGGTGGACCTTGGTGGATTATAAGTCATTAGCCTTGGTTTACAATCGTAGGCAAAGATTCTTCAGTCTTCATCTGTACTCAATAGTTGGACCGATGAAGATGAAGACTGAAGAATCTTTGCCTACAATGGACAACTCCTGTACGACTGAGAACCTGGTTTACAACGTTTATCACATCCCACACAAACGCTAACGCTCGCCCTCTTCTTCTCCCCGCAGACGTGGCGCCGCAGGAGAGCGACGGCGACTCGGGCGGCAAGTCGTCCAGCACCATGGGCTCGGAGGTGGCCATCGTGGTCAGCATCGCCTCGGGCAGCGTCATCTTCCTCATCATCATCATCATGCTGGTGCTGCTGCTGCTCAAGTACCGGCGGCGGCACCGGAAGCACTCGCCGCAGCACGCCGCCACGCTCTCCCTCAGCACCCTGGCCACGCCCAAGCGCAGCGTCGGCGGGGGCAACAACAACGGCTCGGAGCCCAGCGACATCATCATACCGCTCAGGACTGCCGATAGCGTCTTCTGCCCGCACTACGAGAAGGTCAGCGGCGACTACGGCCATCCGGTCTACATAGTCCAGGAGATGCCGCCGCAAAGCCCCGCGAACATCTACTACAAAGTCTGAAGCCAGGACTTTAGGGGGAAATTTTGAAAGAACTAAAGCTTCGGACGACTCCTCCTCCTCCTCTCCTCCTCCCGATGTTTCATTCTTTTCGTCAAAAAATTGGTTTCGGAGAGATATTAACGGGCGGTTGCTAAGGCTGCCGACGCTGCTCTCTAGGGCTTCTGGGAATCGAAGGACAGCAATCGAAGTTCTTTTCCCACAAAAAAAAAAACAAAGCGCCTGTTTTGTTTTTCGCGCACTGCAGCTGCCTATTTAGGGGAGAGCCTTATCAGGAAGTTTAAAGATGGACACGCGGAGTGGAGTAATGGATTTTTTTTTAAATGGAATGTTTGGCCTGATTCTTCTCGCGGAAAGAGACTACTGTATTGGAAAGGGACAAAAAGACGAGATCGAGGAGGAGGTCAACTCAACAGGGAGGATGGAACGCCCTCCCCTCTTTCTCGAAAGCCCACCCGGCCAGAGACTTGGTGGATTTTCTCGCAAAAACACGGAGGAGAGACATCGAGAGAGAGCGATAGATTCTCGCGCACCCAACCCTCTCGGGCAGGACTTTCCTGACTGACTCACCCACCCAATCACTTTGCCACCCAGTTTGATCACCTTTTGAGACTCATAAACAAACAAAAAAAAAAAACGAATCACCGAGTTTCACCGTTTCTCCTCATTCCCACGTCTGTTCCCAAAAAGCGTTACTTGAAAGTTTATGGACTTTGAGAACCCTCTATTTTGTACTTCTAGCATCAAGATTTTACTAATTTTGTCGTTTCTTTTCTCTCCCATATTCCTCGGTAGTTGAACTCAAGAAAATGGTTGTTTTATTTTTATTTGCTTTCCTTTATGTCATATCATTATCAAAAAAACGACACCCCGCAGTGGCTATAGGAAGAACGGAACGGGAACGGGACACGGAAGTTACGTTAGCATGTCAGGTTTAGCCCAGTTAGCTTCAAGAGTTTGGGAGGTTGTATACTAAACATAGAGCAGCACTTTGAACCCCTTCTTTTGGTACCTCCACTCTCTTGGACGAGGCGACGGGAAGCCGACTGGGTCAAAATCGCGGGGCGGTGTTCTGGGGCAAACAAACGGAAACGCCTTACTGCCTAGGAGTGACGAAGCATGTAAAGAAACACTGTATTATGTAACAGCTCCACAATGTAACTAATGTTTACTCTATTGTGTAAAAAGACACCCAGATTTTGGATATGATCTGCGGGAAATTTTTGTAATGAGTTGTATTTTGACGTTTTTTCCACATTTTTTAAAAATAAATTATTGCTATTTTAAGTCAATGCTCAAAACAACGTTCTCGACTCGCACTTTTTATTAACTGCTTGATGATAATTTTGGTAGTTCTCAGACTGTTCCTGGAAATTTAGGCTGCTCTGCTGTCAGATAATCAAATACTAGCTTTCAATTAGGAACAATGAACATGTATAACACTAGTAAGCTGGTTGCCAATGTCTGTTACACGAAAAGAAGACAATCCACAATTTGACAGATTTTGTATTGTATTGAATTAATGCAACTACTTTGTCTTTTTGTAAATCAAAAGTAGTGAAAAATCATAATTGGGGTTGCTAACACTTAAAGAATCCACTTTAAAGATTTGCAGACTTCTCTGTGACTAAAGATCATTGTTTGAACACTCTAGTAAAGGCTTATATGTTAAGAAATATTAAGAGCTTGAATAAAAATAGGTTCAAATCGCAATCGTCAGAGATCTGCCATAAGACGAATTGTGTTCATTGTTTTGGGCCACATCGCCCAGTCCTAGTTTTAACCCAAAATTGGTGCCAGAAATCTAGACAGGAATACATTGATGAGCAGTGCACAGTCAGCAGGTTACATCAATATCTTGGTGTTTTTTTTTTTTTCAATCCAGATTGGAGTTATATTGCCACGTTCCATGATACAGTGTGCCCCCCCTTCTCCGGCGATGAAGAACCTATGAAGCCCTAGGTCTTGGCGGGGCGCCCTAGGTACTGTACCTTATAAAGGATAAGGGCTCCCCGGGGGCCCCCCTGTCACTGGTGTCCTCTTGCTCTTAACTGAAATAAGCACAGGGACATGTCACCACTCACACTCGTCACCGTTTCTCCATTTGTGACTTAACTCTTTTTTTTAAATAGTTGTACATTTTAAAACATTACAAAGATGAAAAACTAAAAAACCTTAAAAAAACAAAAAAAACAAGCAGAATCTATTTATGATAGACACATAGAGCACAGGCAGCGTGGAGGAAGACGTAAGGATATATTATAAGTGCACATTATGCAAACTTGGACGATTTGATCTCTTCACCACTGAGCCCTGCGGAGTAGTTGGGGACTTGTTCTTGCGGCAGTGTAGCTCCCACTCAGTGTAGCATCTCCCAAAGGATTTCCCATCATGCCCCTCTTCTCATCCTCACTCATACGTGCATGCCATATCGGCTTGGGCCCCCTGCACCCTGTCCCGAGCAAGTTATCATCATCTCATAGAACTCATACTTCATAAAGAGCATCACCGATAAGCCAAGCCTTGTATGATCTGAGGTTTGTGCCTCTAAGAGGTTACAAAATCTGCAAATATGCAATTCTTATTTATTTTTGTAATCAATTCTAAGAAAAAAACACCTATGGAAAGTGTTCTTAACCACTGAAAGATGTAACAACTACACACAGCTAGCAAAGAACGCCACAGTCTGTTGTTGTTTAGTTTCTATTCTTTCCTGCTTTTCTGTTCTGTACTTCTGTTGGAATAACGTGCCGTAGTTTCAACTGTGAAAAAGTGAACAGGTTTTTGAAAAGGTGAAAAAACACATAGGAAACAAAATGGCTGTTTAGTTGCTGCGGCAGAATATGACAATCTTATTAGTTTCTTTGAATCTGGCGTCCTCTTCTTAGCGCCACTCGGCTAACGCTCTCTTCGCCCTGACACTTTACCGATTCAACCCACTGACTGTGCGCACACATGGACACAGCGACAACACTTTAGTAGAGCATGTAGCTGGAGTCTATGTGCGGCTAGCAAAAACAATATAACAGCTCTTACCTTTCAACGAGAAGGAAGCACCGGGATTTTAAAAATATAGTTTTTCATGTGACTTCCATGAAGGTAAAAACACTAGCAAGCGCTATGGTAATGCTAGCTTGAAAGGCTAGCAGCTCATGTTCCTGCACTGTGTGAAGGGCTTTGTTTTTGCTAAACTCATCTAAACTAAAATGTATCAATCACAGTTCCCATGAAATTGTAGTTTATTCCTATAAGATATTTTTCTGGAGTTGTTGACTATAAACCTTATCTGCTACCATTTATACGGCAAAAAGTGAAAAAAAGTTAATTTGCTTTCAAGAAATCTGCCAATGTGGTCATTTTTTTTACACTTAAATTAAGAAAAAAAGATCAAATTACTCTCAAAATTATTGTTGTTCATGTCTTTTTCTTAATTTCAGTGTAAAAGTGTAAAAAACTTGATTCAAGATTTCTTTAAAATATCCGCTCAAACTAAGACCAAATTATTATTCTTTCTAGATTACTTTTTGCAGTGTATATGGCTTTTATGTTCATGGCCTCCAAGTGAATACCAATGAAATGTATCTATTGAAGCCAGTTACTAGTTTACATTGTGAATTTAAGGTTTAAAAAAACATTTATACAGTATGTTTCCCCCTCAAAGAACTTCCCAATGTTAGCTAGCCAAATGCTAACTTACTGCTAACTTATTACCATTTCTTTCTCCCCTCACTGCTCGCACGATGCCGCTTTTTTTCTCGCGTTTCAGCCTTACAGCTTTAGCTTCCCCATCCACTTCTTTTCCATTGGTTTGCGCACAGTCTCCGGTTTGAATTGGAAGCGAGAGCTAAAGGTTTGGGGCGTTAGCTTGGCGCTACGAGGAGCACCTCAGGCCTCGGTTAAAAATGCCTTGCTCGTATGGTCAGCCCTCGTCACTTGACTCAGTAATTTTGCACCGTACTTCTGTAGGTAAGAGACTGTAAATACATTAATGTTTGTATTGTATATGGATCCTGGGTTGTTACAATAGCCTTATTCACCTTTTTAGGAAAGCTGAACAAAAGAAAAAAAATCACAAAAATGGAGTACTACACTTCGAAGCAGAGCATAACTACTTTTTTGGTAAATAGCTTATGTAAATATTGACCAGAACCCAATAAAACATTTTTATAAACTCTTAAAGTAAGATGTTTTGTATAAATTTGAATTTTTTGCTATGTATTTTAGCTAGCGCTCGATGGAAAGCTTGTGTCCTCCCACACCCCCTTCCTTTTGCACTGTTTCCATGGTAATTTGGTTTTTAAAAAAATGGAGAGAAAAGTTGCCAAGCTGACTGCTGCATATTTGTGCCATAAGTGTGTACCATAAATATTTATTAAATTAGTTTCTTTTGGTTTTTGTTATACTCATTGATTTTAAGTTCGGTCCAGTTTGTAAGTAACGCAGTATTATATTTGCATTGTTTGTCCATTTCTCTCTTTTTTTTTTTTTTCTCCGATTGGTCCGCTCTGGTTGCCGGGTGACTGTAGCCCCGCCCCTCACTCACCCCCTCCGCAGTACAACATGAACATGGTTTTGTCATTCAGCCCGTTTCAACTAAAGTGACACACATTCCACCAGTCTGTTGCAAACTGAAAAATGTTTTTCAATAAAATGTTTTTCCTATGGACCTACTGTCTCTTGTCTTTCATTATCTCAAAAACACGTATGAGTTAAACTGGGGAACTAGTTATTTACTGGCGTGAGTGAATATTAACTTGTGTGCGTTCATTAGTTCAGATCAAATTGATCGATTAGCTGGATACGCACCACAATGGGAAAAACAACCTTCTCCAAGTTTATTTGATTGCCTAAAGCCTGTAATTTGATTTGATAAATGACTTTATATTGTAGCCAAAATAAACAATGTTTCAAAGTCACAACTGGAGCCAGCACAAATTGGAACAAAACCCTCCTCTCAGTCCACAAACATTTTGTTTTTTATTGAACATTTCAAGTGGATGACAGGTTAAAAGTTTCAAAGATCACAGATAAAGATCAAAGTAAGCTTTATTGTCCATTTCATTACACACAAATACAGTATATACACCAAGAGTTTAATGTCCTTGAGGGGGCCACATAGAGCAGGGGTTTTCATCCAGTGGTCCGTGGCCCCATGGTGATCCGTGGCAGTACTGCTGGTGGTCTGTGACTTATCCAGTTTAACTACTAAAAATACACTAGGGCTGCTGCATATTGAATATTAATGAATACCAAGTTGATATATCTCTTTTTTTAATATATTTTTTGTTATTTTAAACATTTGAGAACACAAAGCATTGTAAAATAAAGTATATAGCCCTCTTTTATACAAAAAAAATAGGCCTATATTGCACACACGCACACACAGTGGGCCGCAGACTACTGTTGTCTGTTGTCTTGAACCATAATAGTTCTACTGAGATTCAGAAGATCTTATTCAGGGCAGTCCTAACCTCAGAGGGGACCCTATTGTTGTGCACAGGGAAATGTAGACAGACCTCGTTTTTGCAACAGGGTTGCCAGATCTCATCAGCCAAATGTGTCCACAAATGAAAAACGCACAGAACCCACAGACATATAGCAAGGCTGGATTTCCCAATGGATTTAGAGTCACTGTGCCCCTTTCACCCTCTCGAATGGAAGTAGCAGCTCTGAGAGCTTTGGATTTGAGATTTGATCAAAAAAATCTACCAAATAAACCACTTTACATTGAAAATAGCCTGGTAAAAACCTGCAGGCAGCTTTATTACCTCCACGGAAACGCTAAAAAAAGCTGCCCAATTCTACTCAGAACTCACACCTGTGATTTTCTTGCTGTGAAGCAAGAGCTGTAACTGCCCATAGATTCTGTTCATGTGAGTTCACAACATGAGGTTGAGGGGCAGCGGAAAATAACTTTGGTAACTGTCAAAATACTGATTTCTAGTCTTAGTTTATTACTGATTTCTTTGTAATTCCTGGGCCAATCCACATGTAACAATACAACTGTCACAAAGTTCAATGTCTTGTCTGTCAGCACATATGAATTATGGTCAAATTATTCTGTCATAAAGGTGTCCAAAAGTGGAGATAATATTTAAAAACATGTGCGTGGCCAGTAGAAATGACTTTCAGACTTAAGAATAATACAGCACGTCAGTGAATCCTGTATAACATACTTCATGTAAATGTTTCTCTCCCATAGAGCTTTGGCACATTCCCACCAACTAAAAAATAATTATATGTTTGGCAAACTTTGGCAACAAGATAATCAAGAAGCCAGAAAAAAACAATGCAATATTTTTAAGACACTTTTCTCACTTAAACAATGTTGAATAATGAAATATCTCCAATAATTGAATAAATTTAAACTGAACTTCTAGATGTAAACTTTTTAAAACTCCCCCAACTACACTGCTGACTCTTCATACAGCCTACATTTCCCATTCTAGTGAACTAACCTGTTTTCTTATTGTTGTAAGTGGACACCTTGTAAAACCAAAACGCCAACAGTAACCTACAAGTGAGAAGAGTATCCACAAACACTAAACACCCATTTGAACAAAGAGCAGGCGTATCTCTGTCGCTCAGACTGAAGGATCTGTTTCTGTCCTGACAGGGCCACGCTGAAACCCGAGTCTAAACCCTCTGCTCTCGGTTTGGCATGTTGAGGGTGGCCAGTTGTCCCAGTTTACCCGGGACAGTCCCAGCTTGGAGCCCTCTGTCCCGTGTCCCTGTCGATTTATGCAAAACCATTGATTTGTCCCAGTGTTACTCAAACTCTGTCCCGTTGTGTCCCAGTTTTTAATGACGAACGTTGACCCAGGCGTCCAACTCAGCTCTGGCTAAAAACTAGGGATGCAACGATTCTCGATATTACATCAAGTCATGCGATACGACCTCTTCGATCCAATACGCTAAATAAGTTTGACACGAATCGACCTTATCAGATTTTAGATGTGCCGCTAATAGTGTTGTCAGATGTTATGTGCCTGGAAGGCGGAGAGTACCAACACGTGCGTTAGCTGCTGTTTGTAGAGATGAGAAAGAACCATGGCGAGCGAGGAAACTGACAGACCAAAGTTTGAGGACGCGCCACCTTCGCACAGATGAGAGGTGTGGCAGCGGTGCACTCACCCGGACAAGCTCTCAGCTGCGAGCGGGACAGACAAAGCAACTATTGTCGACGCCTTTCAAATGAGCTTCACCTCCGATAAACAAAAACAGATCTCACGTGCTGCCAAAGCGTTACAGCCTTATTCTGTGGTTGAAAATGAAGGCTTTCATGACCGTATGAAACGGTGCATCCATGATATGCCATCCCCTCTTGTACATATTACACAAAAGGTGTCATGCTGCAATGTACCATGAAGTGTGCCAAAACATTGTCGATGAAGAATACAGTATTTTCAAAGGTCTAAAAGAGCTAAAAACAATGGACAATCGCGTCGAATCGTGACTCGAGTGAATCGTTGCATCCCGACTAAAAGCCCACCAAACTGAACGGCACAGCGCTAACGGTGGAGCGAGCCAGTCAGGCAATACACCTACAGCTGCGTGAGTCCAACCAGCAGGAAGTATTGTGCATGGAGCCAGGTGGATACTGCTGCCAGGAAGTGGAGGACATTTCCTTTACAGTTTGTTGAAAATGCACTTTCATAGGCCTCCCAGGCTCCAAATACAAACACTGGATGTATTTTATTTCGCGGCACTTAGGCCTTTACAACTACTTCAGACACTTTAGCCGTGATAATTGTGAGAAAAAATATTAAGATTATTCACTATTAGAAAAGAAAACACAGAGAATTTCTCAAAACCCTGACAGCACTGTCTAAATGTTCAAATAAAGAGAAACAAGTGTAAAATTATAATTAAAGATCGGAGAGAAAACAATTGTCTTTTGTGGAGTTTATTGAACTAATGAAAAACAAGTAAAATCTATGCAGCAAAGAGGTGAGAGCCATAAATCCGTCAAATCCAGAGTTACAGAGTCTCACTGGGGCAGTCCCAGTGCGCAAAAACAATTATACTCACATACCGAGGTCAAACAGTGCAAAAGAAACATTTCTCTGCTTACCCATGGCGTATCCCGTTGTTATCAACAGTCACAGTTTGTTCCGCACAAACTAGTAACATTTTAGCTACTCCTAGGTCACTTTCCCAGGACGAGACAGGCCAGTCATTTTCCACCTCACTCTCATAAGCCACACAGGTACATTTTAATCATTTGTTTAATGGTTGTATTCATTTAAAACATATTGAACATTCAGCCATACATACTAGCTTACCTCCACTGTGTATGGAGTGATTATGAAATGGATCCATGTAAAGTGCTTTGCGGGTGCGAGTAAACCTCTTCTTCTCGAAATGAATGTCATGGAAATATAAGTGGACTGGTGTTTTGAAAGCAGAACATGTTATGGTAAGTATAATTTGTCCTATGTGTTGTCAATCAGACCCGTAGTTTTCTCTATTAATGTCTGGGGCGACAGTGGCGCAGGTGGTAGAGTGGGTCGTCTCATGATCGGTAGGTCGGGGGTTCGAATCCCGGCTCCTGCAGGTGCAGACTGTTGTTTTGTCCTTGGGCAAGACACTT
>OMNZ01075132.1:17973-39798 GCA_900303255.1 Lesueurigobius sanzi
AACATATTGAACATTCAGCCGTACATACTAGCTTACCTCCACTGTGTATGGAGTGATTATGAAATGGATCCATGTAAAGTGCTTTGCGGGTGCGAGTAAACCTCTTTTTCTCGAAATGAATGTCATGGAAATATCAGTGGTGACTGGTGTTTTGAAAGCAGAACATGTTATGGTAAGTATAATTTGTCCTATGTGTTGTCAATCAGACCCGTAGTTTTCTCTATTAATGTGGAACACTGCTTCTAAATATCTTTTTTTCTTTATTGGTTTGCACTTTATACTTTTTTTTTCAATTTGTTGTCTATAATTTGTTGCATTGACGAACGAGGCCAGCCGCAGATAGTACCTTGCTCTAAGTCAGTGGTTCTCAACTGATGGGTCACGAGCCTTCCCCAGGAAACATTTCTTTCCGTATTTATCCACTGAAAAATAACCTATTAGTTAAAATGACTGGTTCTTTTGAGCATGATTTCAACTTTATAGGCTTATTCAATGCTTATATCATCAATAATCGGTAGAGGAATACATCATTTCAAAAGATTCAAAGTGGAGATCGTTTCATAGATCTGGATAAATACTCTTTTTTGGGTCGTGGCTTGTTGCCTTGGGGTAATAGCGGGTCCTGGTCCCATACACGGTGAGAACCACTGCTCTAAGTCACGCCTTGTACCAACATATTTCCATCAGGCGTCATTCCAGCTTATACGCGTACATCATTGCTGCATGACACTAACCAGCCTCTGTGATATCAAGTCGGCTGTTGCCTGCACGGTGCGCTAATCCCCACAACTTTAATGCCGGCACTTGTTTAGTTTGGCGCTAGCTGTTAGCCCTCCACGACTTTAATTACACTTGAGAGGCTCTCGTACAATGACAGACTGCAGCTTTTAGAACAAGCACACCTACCATTTACCGGGACGTACTCACTCCCACTCAGCTCTCATTGGCTTAACTCAACAACTGCTTTCTCTGGACATTACTCACTGCCTGTGTTCGAGCACGCCTCTCACACAGAACTCGGCTTTGTTGGGCTACGAAATACACTGCGTGACCAAAAAAGTAGCTCTCCGCCAGTGTCTATTGGATAATTATGCATTCGATTTTCCCTGATCATTCACACAAACCTTTCATATTATCCTTGGCTGAAAGTCCTTATACTAGCCAACGCCATGCACATGTTTTTGAATATTGTCACATCTTTTGGACACATTTAGGAACTAATTAGATCTTAGTTGATAAGTGCTGACAGAGAAGACATTGAACTTCGTGACAGTTTTTGTTTCATGTGGATTGGCCCAAGAATGAAGGAATTACCAATAAACTAAGACAGCATTTTGACAATTACCATAGTTACATAATTTTCAGCTGCCCTCCGCCTCAATTTTAGACTATAGGCTATTTCAGAATGTTGTGATGTTATATGAATGCAACCTATGAGTGAACTATCTTATCTTATCTTAAACTAGCTCTTGAATATACAGAATGACCAGGTTCAATGATTCTTTCTGTCTTTCTGGGCATATTCCGAGATAATTCCAAGATTCATCAGGCTCAGTTTGTGAAAAAGTGATTCGGGAAGCATTAGACATGAGTCCAGGGGTCTCATTTATAAAGCTCACGTACGTACGAAATCCCCTCAAAAGTTACGTACGTAAGGTTTCCCGCAAAGTTTGGGATCTATAAAAACACAACTTGACGTGGAATGTTGCGGCGCTGTCCGTAAACTCTGAAGCTCACGTGTAAACTCTGAAGCTCAGTGTCACATTTTCTAGACGTAGCAAGCGGCCGCCTGGGTCACCTATGCCTATTGCACAGACCCTGGGCGTGGTCTGACTATCTCATCATCAATACCAGATGGATGCAAAACTGGAAGGAAATAAGCAAAATTGGATGAAAATAAGTCTCCCGATAGCTTGTCAAAACACTGCACTGCAAATCCAATCTTCAACAGATTTTTTTTCGAGGGTAGCGATTTATTAAGGGGGCCGGCAGTGTATTCTTAGTTACGTATATCCCGGTAGCCCCTATTTTTTTGACCAGGCAGTGTAGGTGTACCTAAACCTGCAAGATCTGCCATTTTTTGAACCACTATTCACTATTGTCACTTATGGTGACTAGCGTGGTAGATATTGCGCCCAGCGGCTATATATTCATCATGGCTAACCGCATTGCTCCGTTTGTGCATCAGGATGGAGACATCACGGCCCTAAGCGCCTCTCTCCGACAGAACAGAAGTGAATCGCGAAGAAAGAGAAAGTTTGAAAGAAAGAGAGAGAGAGTTGTGGATGCTGTTTTATCTCTGCGACTTTCAGGCGGCGAGGCGAAGTTCAGAGACTAATGCATTTTGAGGGTTTCTTTTTTTTTGAAAATTGGAGAGCTTGTCGAGGCGGGTAGTTCTGGTTGACCTTTTGCAGTTGTTAATGGAGTATCGTTTTGAAGATGTTGAACACACTGCAAAACGGGATCGAGAAATTTGTAAAATTGTTCTTGATTTGAGTAACTCATTTCAAGAAATCTTCCAATGGAAATTGTACAAATGAGGGAAACAGACACTGTTGCACTCAAAATTAGATAAATTCTTCTAGATTCTTATTTTTTGGTTGTTCTTTTCTTAAGTGTAACAACCTTGCCCCATTAGCAGATTTCTTGAAATTAGTTACTAAACTGTAAGCTGGCGAAAGGAGCTCCCCTTTCGCCAGCTTTAACCCAGTGGAATTAATGAACAAAGCACTTTGAAGAATCAGAATTTCCCTTTTTAAGTAAATACTACCAAATACAGCAAATGTTGACTATCCTCAAACTTGTATGAGCTTTAGCAACTTTGAGGAAAATTAGATCACGTTTGAAAGTTGTTTTTTCACCCTCTGGTTTTTATGGACTGCAAATCGTTGGATCTGGCCCAAAACTCGCCCTCATGGCACCGAGGCTGGCACCGAGCCAAGCATATGTGCTGCAGTTTTAAACCCCTAGGCTGTCTGTGCACCAAAGTTTTCAAAGTTGTATCTTCACCACCAGAATTTCAACAAAATTTCAGGCTTCATCCGTCTGATCTCGGCAACAAAGCAACAAAGAGGGAACAATATCAGCTCCTGCTTTCAACAGTCACTTCAGTATAAAGCACACCACAATTTTTCACTTTCATCATCATCATTCTTTATCCGAGCAGTTGTAAAGGAACAGGAAAACAGGAGAACAGGTGTAAGGAAGAAAAGCACCACAATGTTCAGAAGGAGTAGGATTTACACCTACCTCTGTCCTACTTCCTTAATTCTGTGTCACTGCTGCTTATTCAGTACGTTATACTGAAACAATGAAGCTGATATAGACAGGGAAACAACATGGAATATGTACATATACAAGCAAAAGCACAATATATAATAGCTATTATGTGACTTGAGTATTATTTGTAGTATTAATTGCAAGTAACATAGGAATATGTAAATTTGCCCTTGATTTGAGCAACTAGTTTCACGGAATCTGCTAATGGGGGTAAGGTTTTTACAGTAAAAGTAAAAATTATCCAATTGCTCTTAAAATTAGATACAAACCTTAATTTACTTGAAATAATTGTAAAATTATAAAAGTTTAAAAAAAAAATATAATTTAAGTGTAAAAACAGATTCCTTGAAATGATCAAGGAGACAATGGTTTCCAGATTACTTTTTCAGTGCAATACTTTTCTTTAGTATTGTTGTTGTAGTTCATACAGTTCATACAGTTCATACAGTTCATACAGTTCATACCACTCAGCCATGGTGGCTGAGTGGCTTTTAGTGCTCTTGCCTCACAGCAAGAAGGTCCCTGGTTTGATTCCTGCACCGTGCAGACCTCTCTGTGTGGTGTTTGCACCTTCTCCCTGTGTCTGGATGGATTTCTCCTGGGTGGTCCGGTTTCCCCCACCAACCCAAAACATGCACAATATGGTTGCGTTCAAGTGACATCTAAAGAGCCTATAGCAGGCGTGTCCAAATTCGACCCTCCAAGTTTCATTTGGCCCTCAAGATGGTGCCTAGGGAGAATCTTTTGATTCATTTGTGCAGTGAGAAGAAATTACTAATGTCACGAGTATTACATGTCCCACTCAGCATCACAGTAATTAACTGTTTACATTTGGTCTTCTTACACGTAAAACACTTGTGTGTTTGGCCCATCGCCTGCTCATAGGTCCATTTTGCCCTGCATGGAAAACACTTTGGGCCCCTCTGGCCTGTAGTTTGAAACTGAGGTGGAGGGCAGCTGAAATATCCATGGCAGTAACTCTGTCAAAATGCAGATTTCTAATCACTATCAAATACTGATCAAGTACAGCCTTGAATTTTCTTTTTGGAAATGTCTTTGAAAAACAGTTTCTGTCCCTCAGAGTCGCATTGGCACCTGCTCCAACTGAAGTAGGTTTCAATAACGTGAACACAACCTTGAGGTTAAATCCTCCAGCAGGTGATTCTGACCATGAGTCTGGCTCCACATCGGGAGATGTTTCTCCAGGCGCTGTACAGGGCCAGCCCTGCCCAATAAGCAGACTATGCAGCTGCTTAGGGTCCCAAGACCACAAGGGGCCAGCCAATAGTGCATAAATATGTATAGATGTTGTGTGCTTCATAAATTTCCCCCAAATGTCTCCTCAAAATAACTAGTACACTGCAAAAAGAAATCTAGAAAGTCAAATTCTCTTAAACTTTGCGTATTTGACCTGGATTTGAGTAACACATTTCAAGAGATTTGCTCGTGGGGGAAGTTCTTTTTACACTTAAATCAAGAAAAGGCATCAACAACAATCTTATTTCAAGTAAATTAATATTGTTTTATCTCATTTTGAGTGCAATGACATTTGTTTTTCTTAATTTAACAGTAAAATACATAGTCAGGTTGAAGGGTGGGGGAATCGGATGCATCTCATTTATGGGAATACAGATCTATCCGAAATTACATGAAAGTTGTGAGGGCCCCATGGCATCATTTTGCTTAGGGCCCCGTGAACTCTTGGGCCGGCCCTGGCGCTGTACACGCAGCTGCCCACTGCTCCTGACAGGACGCCCCAATGGCATGGAGGGGTAAAGTGAGGTCGAGGTGCAGTCAAAAGAGACCCAGAGGCACTTGTGGTAAAAGTCTTAATTACATTTTTTCAGTGTATTAGGCTTGTTTGTAATACAAATGTTCTCTTTAAAATGATTTTGTACTAGTCAATATTTTTACTATAAACTAGTATATTGTTGTATATTTATTGGCTACACACAAATCAGCGAGCTGTACAGTGCAGCTTCATTCCAATATTATGGGTAAAGTCTTCTTGTGTGCGTGCGTGTGTTTACTGTGTGATGTCAGCGTTAGCGCTCTAAGCTAACGCACACACAGACTTGTAAACAGTGCGCTCCTGTACCAGCCCGACCTGAACCACAGCACACAGTGTGACGGTGGGAACATGGCTTTACACTCTCCTAACGCCGGTGACTGGAGCTGGTACACTCACTGCGTTGTGAAAGGCAGACTCCGTTTATGCGCCGTGTTGTCATGTAAATAGATACTTACTGTACTTATATGAGAGGCAGGTCTCAACAGGCTGGTTTCATGCTGCCGTACACTTCAACATTCATTTGTTTAGCTACAGAAAACTTGTGCGTGTTTTTATTTTGGAGGATTGAAAATGAAAAAAAGGGCTGTAAGGAATGAAGTTAAACTCAGATTCTGGAACATTCCTGGTCATAAATAATAAATAATATATACTACAGGCAAAGCTATTTTTTTAAAATTTTCAGGTTTTGGGAGTTTGTGGTCATATAAACTTTGTCCTGGAAACAAATAATGACCTAATCTTTACAATAAAGAGGGTAATTACAAGGGCTGGGACGTTCCACTTTTGTCCCGATCCAGATCACGATACTTGGGAGCTGATCCGATCCAGATTGCAATACTGTATATGTAAAATATTTACCTTAAAAATGTGAAAATTCATGTGTCCATAAACATAATTTATGAAAGTGAAAAATGCACTAACACAACACAATATAACAAAGTGCTGTGAAACATTTAACATTTTGGTTCTTTTTCACCTGAATTTTATTTTATTCATTATTTTTTTGCTTCTTAAACACTTCCTCCTGATGCTCCATCAAGTGCTTTCTACTGTATGTTCCATCTGCATTCCTTATCCATATATTTGCAATTGTTTAGGCACCAATGTTTCTCCATACAGACTCCAAACTTTCCAGTCATGGACTTTGGACATGGTTTGTTCAGAGGGAGTTTTCAATACTCAATTTCAAGCCTGATTTATTGAGATTTTAACCCAAAAAACAAGGTGAAATTTTAATTTTTACAGATTCATTCCCTAATAACTAGTTTATTCAAAAACTAAACAAAATATCTCAAATCCAAACAAATATGACAACTAAATAAAGCCATCAATTTAAATCTGGCTCTGACCAATATTTAGATTTCGTCGCTGAAAACTGCAGGTGTAGACTGTCATTCCTTGGGCAAGACACTTCACCCTCAGCCTGTATGCATGTAGTGTGATAGAAACTGGACACAAGGAAGTCATAAAAGTAGTTTTTTTGGGGAAGGTTCTCTTTGGCGTTTGGCCAACAGAAACTGAGAAAAAACAAAGAACCAAGGAACTCCTCCCACACTACAATTCTTTATTTACATTTTCTAAAAAGCCTTTATTGTACTGGGCTAATAAAAATGTTGCTGGTTTCTTCCACGCGTATCGGCTCCAACAAGCCTTTCTCAAGTACTTCTTGAGGAAATGTAAATAGAGAATTGTAGTGTGGGAGGAGTGCCTTTCTTCAGTAGTTTGAGAGTGATGGGTTGGTGTTGGTTGATGGCGCGGACTGGCAGCTCTACCCAAAGGCAGCTGTGGCAACATGAAATTTACATAAACAAAATAATAAACAATGGAAAATAAAAAGAGTACAAGAATTATAAAACTATAAGGCATGCATAAAATTAGAATAAGGTAAAAAAAAAAAAAAATGAATAAAACACAAGGACAGCAGCGTAAATGGGTGAATTTAGTAGCCACCACCAAAGTATGGAGTAAATTAATAATGACAACTTTGAGATACACAGGCAGCGCAATACAAATGTAAGCCATTATTATTACTTTAACAGATAAAATGTCTTCATTTTGTATGAAAACATAAACAGCAGTACATTTTTACCTCATATTTACTGTATGTCAGTAAACCACATCAGCAGTTTCATATTGATATCACGTCATTTCATGTTGTCCCCTATTCACCTGCAGTGTCTCACCCTACACGCACAGGAAGAGCAGTGATACTTGACAGTTGCAGTGTGCTCCGAGTGGGTGGTAGGATGACAATACTTGGTTTAGCCTAAAGCCTTTGGTTGTTTTGTGGCTGCGTGCTGTAATTATGGCCTTTATCTGTGGTCACTGCAGCTGTGGGTCATGTCAGGACAACAGCCAACAGTGACCAACACTTACAGCCGGGTGTGTCACTAACCGTTCACTTTACGCACACTCTGATGGCCTTTAGGGGGGGAGCCTTGTTTGTCGGAGAGATATGAATGTGTGTTCTATTGTGCACCAAACTAGAATCAAAGGTCTGGATGGAATGGTGTTTTGTGACTAAGGTGCTAAAGTACAGGCAAGGGTTATTACTGCATCTACAGTTCATTTTTTTATGTGAAACATATTTGGTTTTCCTTATCGTGGTATGATTTTTTTTTGTACTCCTTTCGTATACTGTAAACTCAGACATTTGTGGAAGTAATACTGTGCATCTAAATGTAATGCATTTGTATCAATTCCATGAACATGCAGAGTAGTTTTGTAGCATTTCTGTGACAGTGAATCCAAAACATGACCCCACAAGCTGTGCTTATAAACCCACCCAGTGAAGAACTGGGATGTTACAAATGTGTTAAGAAAGTTAAGAATTATGTTAGCACTTTGACCAGATTTTTCATGTTAAAAACTTGGAACAAAAGGATTCTGTGGGAGAATCCAAATCATGACTATGTCCCCAATATTGAATGGTCAAACTGAAGGGGAGGTGCCAATACAACTCGATGGGAGCTTTTGAAAGACATTTTCAAAAAGAAAATTGACACATGTTGCACTTGATCATTATTTGGAAGTGATCTGATCCACAAACCTGCCATATTATTCTTATGGTTGAAAGTCCTATATACTGGCCAACACCACACACTTTTGGACACCTTTATGAGAAAATAATCAGAATCCTTAGTTCATTTGTGCTGACAGAGAAGATATTTGGCCTCATTCATGAATATTTTCTTGCGAAAAAGTTCTTAAGTAACTTCTTAAGGTCTAATTCACGAAGAGTTCGAAGATAAAAAAAAAACTCTTAAAGAGAGATTTCCCAAATTCATGAACGTGACACTAAGAACACCACTCCCCCTATTATCAGGACATTTACATTATATTGACTATGTAAATACAAAGACACACCCTTTAAACTTTCATATATGGGTATGACAAGAGCATGAGGCAGTACTCATTTACATATAAATACTTCAAATTTTTTATTTTTTTTATTTTATAAAGTAAAGTTAAGATTTGTATGCTACTATTTTTCAAATAGCGTTACTCTTATTGTAAACAGCCTGTATTTAGTCTAAAGTCTCTCCTCTGATTATGACAGGTGTGACTCACGAGCTTCAGCCCTCAGCTGTGAAAGTCTGATCTACACTAACTGTCTCTGCTCTGTACCACCTCTGATCACTTTCATTCTCTCAAAAAATATATATATCTAAATGAAATCATTTTTTAGAAAAATGTTACTCATGCTGTGTAAGACTGGGAATTTTTGGATCCATTTTGACTGTGATAATATGCTAAAACTGCAGATTTGTTCTTCCGGAAGAACTCTTTCAGCTAAGAACAAATTTCGTGAATGCCAATAAGTTCTTAAGCCGGCCTTAAGAACAAATGTGTGCGCAAGTTTGTTTCATGAATGAGGCCCATTGAACTTTGTTTCATGTGATTTAGCCCAGGAATTACAGCGAAATTAGCAATAATCTACGACGAAGGCATGAACGCAACCAATCGAAACACAACCCAGTACAGGCAACTGCTTTTTCTACAATAAATACAGCATTTGGCATAAAAAAAAAACCTGGCAAATCATTATGCCATAGTGTCAATACAGCGACTTAGAGATTCTAGTATGATTTAATTTGAGTAAAAGGATTGTTGCTGTGCTAAAAAGCCGGCACAATTTGACTCTAATCCCGGCAATAAAACCTTCCTAAAGCCTCAGCCTGTCGTCCCTTGAATAGACTGCGCACGCTCGCCATTATCTTTTAATTGAATTCAACAATACGTTTAGTTACAACGTTGTTTCACGGATTTGCGTCGCGGCTTGTCGGGGCAATGTCTGTCCCAGGCCGGGGAGTGTTCCGAAGGGATTCCTCACCGAAGCGGCTGCCGCTAAAGCCACAAATAGTTTTCTGTCTGGTTTTCACACCGTCTGCCCGAGCGCGTGGGCGGGGCCTCGCTGACGGGCCGCGCAGGTATGTAAACACAGCCAACACCTTGCACTAATGCTTTAGCAAAGAGTTTTCATTCCCACCACTCCTTCTGCACTGTACAAGTATACATCGCTACTGTATTGCAGGAAAAAAAAAAACAGTTCTGTGTAAGTATTGCATTTTTCTCACATTGTGGCGTCAACCTCTCCACTTTTAGCTCCTTCAGAGACCAAACTTCCTAGTCTTGGATTTAACAACATTTTTGAAGGGTTGTCACAAGGGATTTTTCAATATTTAATTCCTAGCCTGATTTATTGAACCTTAAACCCCACAAAAAATAGATATCCAAAGTCCCCTCTGAACAAATCTTTGTATCTAATATATCAACTAAATAAAACCATATGTTTAAACCAGGCTCTATCCATTATTTAGATTTTGTCAAGGGAAAAAAATTACAAATGGATAGAACCCATAGTTCCTCTATATAATTACTGTATATGGGAAATTGTAAGGGCCATTTTCTCACATTGTTGCAACCAGATTTACATTTGGGGATTTTGGATAATTATCTTGTTAAGTTATAGTGAATAAATCTGTACAAATATTTTTTTTGAAGATCTGGCGGGGTTGAGGGCGAAAAAAATAAAAAAATAAATAGTTTTTTGTTTCAACACTCAATAAATCAGGCTAGGAATTAAATCTACAAAAAAATCCTTCTGAACAAACCTTTAAAACTTTGCTAAGTGCAAGACTGGAAAGTTTGGAGTCTGTAGGAGCATCATTGAAGTTACAATTTACTATACACGTAGTTCTATGAAGAACGGTTGAATCAGTGCAATAATTACACACCTTGCGTGGGGAACGTAAGTGGCCCACCAGACCATTAGACCGGGCCCCCAAGGCATTTTTCATAATTAGTATACCATAGTCTCCGGCCTATAAGCCGTTACTTTTTTGACTGCGGCCGATACAAAGATGCAGCTTTTTAAAAGATTTTTTACAGGCTAACGGCCACTAGGGGGTTCAGCAGAAAAAGCATGTGTGACTGTTTACCCTCTGGGGCGAAATGCCTGGTTGATCCATGTGTGGAACGCCTGGATTTTATTTAGCCTACCCAAACCAGAGCACAGCACTGGCCCAAAACTGCAGTGAGCAGTTTGTGTGGTGTGAGGCGAGAGATATGTAGTAGTATAGTGGTCGGCTGTACACAGTGTGTGTGTGTGTGTGTGTGTGTGTGTGTGAGGCGAGGAGTGGACAGAGGAGAGGACAGAGGAGTGGACCCAAAGGAATCTCTCTGTGGTCATTCGTGGAGCGACCCTTGGGAGCGGGCAGGGAACTGTCGGGAGTGGACAGGTCTGTATCGTAAGGCCCTTGGAGTACTTAATAAATTTTGATTAGACCCTTGATGTGTAAAAGGTTCCCCACCCCTGTCGTAAAGACTATGTGACATTCATTTGTTTCCAGGTGAAAGTTTATGTTAAGAGAACAAAAACTGAAAATGGACAACAGTTATATATTTTAAACAAAGGAAGAATTATCTGCCAGTATTATACATTTTCTCTTGAAATAAGGAGTTACAATTCAATGGTCGAGACAAGATGCAAAAAATGCCCAGAACAACATTTCAGAATCAGAATAGAATTTATTGCCATTGTCAATGAAGGTTTCACAGACTAGGAATTTTCTTCGGTTTCACTGATTCAACGTTTCTCCAATTTCCCATAACTATATGGGAAATTGTACTTCAGTTACCATTTCCTCAACTAGTTTTTGCTAACTCTTTAATGATGATCTCAAATGTTGTAAAAGTGTTCAAAAAATGTACGAGGACAAAATTATGAATGAATATTTACAAGTTTATCCTTCCTCTAGTGTTAGCTATAAAATATAAAATACCCTAAAAAAAAATATTTGTCATCCAATTTGTTTCTTCCCTCTTGGTTACCTTGTTAGGCTCCCTTATCCATGAAAAGATTGCATGTAGATAGATGTATTGTATGCAGACACATGTTGTAAAACACAACCATTGGCCATCTCCTGGTCTCTCGCTGGCAAGTGTAGGTGCAGTCAGCTGGTCTAGATTGTCCTCTCCTCCTTTGTTTTTGTTGTAGTCCAGGATGATTATGGGCAAAGAGAAAAGCCCCAAACTGAGGCTCAAGTGGTTGGAAGAAGAGCTGGCTGTCGGCTGGCATTTATTATTGTTTTATAATCTTATATTTTTACTGGGTGGAAACTGACCCTAACAACACAAAGGTCATAATTTTCACCAGAGCATTTTATAATTTAGTAAAGAAAATATATAATTTTTTTTGTCTAAATAGAGGTTCCTGACAAAGTCAAAAAGTCTTGATGCAATAAACAAATTTATGTACTTTATGTACTTTTATGCATGCTAAACCTGCCGACCCTAACACTAGAGGAAGGTTAAGACAAATGTTGTACTGATAACACTTTTGTGTATTTGGTGTCCTGGGCTGGTGAATTGGGGTTGAATTAGGGGAATTGTATTTGTGGGAATTGTATTTGTGGGAATTGTATTTGTTGTACTTGTTGTACCTTCAATTGTGTCAAAAGGGACAGAATATGCACGATTTATTGTGTCTGTTTCATTTGTTGATGTAAAAATATGCCGTGTAATGAAGGCGGGCAATTGGCAAAATGAACATGAAACGACATGAACAATACATGAATAAATACAAATCAAAGTCATTCCATCTAATCCAAGCATTATTTTATTTTAGCAGTGTAGTGCTTGCTCCTCTTCGCCCCTCCCTCCTGCCCGTCTCTCAGCCAATGGCGTCGCTCC
Organism: Lesueurigobius sanzi; assembly: GCA_900303255.1. Classification (NCBI taxonomy): domain Eukaryota; kingdom Metazoa; phylum Chordata; class Actinopteri; order Gobiiformes; family Gobiidae; genus Lesueurigobius; species Lesueurigobius sanzi. The sequence goes on from OMNZ01075132.1 coordinate 30,239, forward strand.
ATCGAGGCTCAGGACCGAAACAAAGGACTAAACTTGTGCAAATCCGCTAATCTGCGCCTTTCTATGGAGACGCATTCCAGGCATGTCCGCAATATGTCACTGCCTCAACAGCAAATATTAGTCACACGCCGGTGACACGCTGAAACTTTTTAATAAACACTCCCAGATTTATGGAAAAGATGTCGCGATGGAGACGGATTCCAAAGGTGGTGGAAGGAATACGTTATGAATGTTTTGGTTTCAGACATTTTTCTTATTAGTCACGCGGTAATCTTCTATAAACAACGTCTGTGTGATTTTATCCGTGAAAAAGGCTCGTAGCTCACAACTGTCCCAAACTTTGAACACTTTATTGGACGCAGACGCCGAGCCGCCTCATGTATCATCAAATATGCAGTCACCTTTGTAATGTGAACACCGCTGTTGCTTGATTCAATTTGGTCGAAAGGGAAAACAGTGATAACAGATTGCAGTGGGATATGATCGTTTAGGTTTTGAGTTTTATAGGCAAGTAATGGATGTTTTCTGGAAAATGAAAACCAGCGTCATTTGAATGAAACGCATCCAAGTTTCCGTGTATCAGGAGGCCTCGCACACAGGTTTTGCAGCGTAAATGCGGACAGTAAAAATTTCTCGAACCAGGAAATAGCCTCATAAATAATAGCTTTTAACACCACAAATAAGTCATTTTTTGGCTCATTAGGAAGAATATAAAATGTGTAATTTTATAAACTAACCCACATTAACTTCCAATTAATCTCCAAGATGGCATTTGCTATTATAGGCTATTTGACATATTAAAAATGATCTGAATCATGATAATGAAATAATTTGCTGAATTGCCACAAATAAAAATGTACCGATAATGTGTTTAAAGAGCGTGAGAAAAGTGTGAAAATAGGCTAAAGTTGCAGTTGTACCAGAGATCCAAAATGACCAGCCTCAGGGGTGGTCTCCTGCGTGGCCTAAGGGCAGGAGCGAGGGATGTGGTGATCAGTCCTGTGGACTCATTACTGTAGTGGAGCTATGCGCCTGAACAGAACTTTCCTCGGAGCAAGAGCGCAGAGTTGACAGCTCAGACCAGAACCTGGCGAACAGGATGTGCTTTTCTTCCCCTGACAAGAGCTAAATATTCTGCTGAAATTGGGACCTGGTGGACCAGAGAAAACTCTGCTGCTGTGGAAGGTTTGGTTTGGCCCTGGGACACTAAACATGGAACACGTCCCACACAGACGCTGCTCCAACCAGGACATGGACCCTCGCTCAGACCCAGGCGAGCCCTGACTGCAGCAGAGCTCCAGCTTTTTTCTGTCTGTGAGGTGGCTGCAGCAGTCTTTTGTGTTAAATAAATGAACCCATGCAGCTGCCTGCAGGTTGTTTCAGGCGGATGCGTACGGATCACCTTCATGAATTTATATAGCGCTTTTCAAGACACTCAAAGCGCTTTACATTATTTGCATTATTCATTCACTCCATACTTGGTGGTGGTAAGCTACTATTGTAGCCACAGCTGCCTTGGGGTAGACTGACAGAAGCGAGGCTGCCAAGTTGCGCCATCAGCCCTTCCGACCACCACCACCACACATTCACTCTCTCACTACATTCACACAGGCAAGTTAGGTGAAGTGTCTTGCCCAAGGATACAACGACAGTGTGCACATGCGGCAGCCGGGATTCGAACCCCGACCTCTCGATCATAGGACGAACCGCTCTACCACCTGCGCCACCATCGCCCCAAATGAACACTGTAGCTTAGTTTCTAAAGCTTCCCTTGACACCTTTAGTAATATTTTGTAAAATAGCAACACATGCTGTTCAAAACGATGTTCCAGAGTAGTTTGATGTTTAGTTGAAATGGTGTGGGCCTATACACACCTCCAGGCTTACACCCACGTCCAGATTGATAAATGTCGAAACAGGTGGTATTTTCTTCATACACCTCGTATACACCCTGATTTTGCTGTACACAAGGTCAAGAAATGAGGGCCAAATTTAGGCACTCTTGGGGCCCCGTGTTGATCTTGAGGTGAAGTCATTACAGGTTGAGCTAAACCTCCGACAGTCAATGGGCCGGTCTAATAGTGCATTCAGACCAATGGAGGTGCTAGTAGCGAGTGATTTACATGTCATCCCTGTGTAAAGGTGCGATGAGGAGCGTGGTGGAGCGATGGATGAGAGTAGGACGAGACGATTGGCACGATTTGAGCGACTAGAGCAGAGCCCTGATCGCTCAAGTTGAACATTTTCTACTTTTGCGTCAAATCGCGCCACGTTAACCAATCCGACTGAACCTGGCTGTGATGTGAAGTGAGGAGATCGGACTGCCAAGTAAAAGTTGTTTCTTTTTAAGAATTTTAATATGTACCAAAACTAGGGTAGAGCTAGCTGATGGTAATTACCATACCACAAATGGGGGAAAACTCAACACTATTTGTCAACGAGTCTCTTGTTATTTCATGGCCAATTCTCTATAAAGTGACCTTTTCAAATGGAAATAGTGTACAATTCAGCTATATTTTATTGAGCATTGTTTGATTTGCTAAACGAAGACAGAAGGGCACCAGCGGGAAAGACAGCGGGGGATAGTCATTGTGCTAGCTCCAATGCCGGGACAACAGGTCCTCAAACTGGGCCTGGATATACTCGGAAATGCCGCTGGTAGCAGCTATTACAGGCACAGTGTCTCTGGAGGATATTGGAAACATAAGTTTTACTTCTACCTACTCCTTTTCATTTTTTTATTTTTATTTTTTTTATTATAGTACTATGTATTCATAAAAGGAACATAATTCGAAATAAAGTACTCTAGTACTCTACTATATGCTGAACCCAGAGGCCGTGCCACTGCTGCTGTAGTTCGCCTTTCCTCACTAAATAATGATCGCTGACTCATAGCATATGTCCGCCATGTTGGCTTGACTGGCAACAGGAAACAGCAGCAGGATAAACAGCTCCACCTAGTCATGACGCGTAGAGGCCAAATATGGGCGAAATTCACTGGCGAATGAAGCGATTGTTTTCAGGTGATTGAAGCTTTCTATATGAACGTACCATAACGGGTAACGGATGAGCACACCATTGGAGCTGGGCCCTGTTCTCTCCTCGCTCTCGTCAGTGATAATTCCTTCAGTCAGCCTCATATTGTCACGGCGCTAATGCGTGGCGTGCGCTCTCCACAGACCAGGCCCTCAGGCTCAAATACCTCCATCTCCCAATGCACCTCTTATACACACGTATTACTTTTGTTAGTACAAGCGCGTCAATAGAAACCAACTGGTGCGTTTCATTGTAGGGTCAAAGAGCACACGCCACAGAAAACCAGCCACAGGCACATTAGGAGTGAAGTGGGTCAGGTTGGGGGGCTCAGTTTTCTCAAATAAAAACTAAAAAAAAAACTTATTTATAAAGCGCTTTTCATACAAGATGCAACTCAAAGTGCTTTACAGTATAACGCACATTAAACAGATCATGCAACATTATTATAACAATGACAGAGACAGACACATGTTATTTCAGCCTCTTTGGCTCTAAAGGCCTTTCCACTTTAACATTGTTGTATATTACTGAAGGCTTGATGCAAAGCACCAGAAGCACATGGCTACTTAATATGCACAAAACAAAAGGACAGAGTTTAGGTTCAGAATCACAGCTGTTGGACTTCTACCAGAGTTCTGACTTTACTAATCACTAAATGGAATCACCGCAAAGGTAATAATTATTCTTTCTCTGTAATTATTATGTTCTTTGCAGATGCATCGCCTCCTCAGTGAGAGCATAAGCTGCTGAGGACGATAGTGGTTTAGCGGTGCGTCATTGGTGGCCCATTCTTATTTCTTATTGCAGGACATTGGCAGTGGGTCAGACAAGATTGTTTGGCGGGCCGGATCTGACCCTCGGGCTGCCATTTGACAAAGCCTGCAATATACCATGGCAATTTTACATATATAATGTAAAAGACGATAAAATAACAGAGTACCGAGCTCAAAATTAAAGCGAGCCTAACAGGGTGTGCCAGAGGCTTTCTCCATCCACACCCAAAATTTAAAAATTGCAGCAAAAGGGCGTGGCTGGAGGCTTTGTGGTGACGTGCAGGGGGTGGTGTGTGGGCGGAGTCTGGGCTGGCGCAATAACAGTGAGTAAATATGGAGATCACTCAATTAACATTCAATACAACTAATGCTAACAGATGTCTATGCTAAAAGCAACTAATGTAACACTAACAACTAAACCTAACTAACCAACCCAACTAAACAACTAAGTCATTGACACAAAATAGGCATCTGTACAACAAAAAGCGATGCTAAATATTTGAACTAAATGCTATGCTTATAAATTTAAACCTGAAAATCGATATAAAGATGCTATCTCGCTATCCCAACTCCACTCACTATGGGGCATGTGCGAGACGCAGCAGGATCGCTGACGTCGACAAATCTTTGCATACGTTACATCACAATGGATAATTCCAATTCAAATGTGTTACACTCGTTTAACCTGAAGAGGGCGCCACACAGACGGTTTTAGGCACAAAAGTAGTATTTTGAACAAGTTTACACTAAAATGTCAAAATAATGTCAGGAACAACACCATTAGACACACATTTAGGCAGATTATCAACAGAAAACACATGATTGGGTGTTTAGTTGCTCTTTAAGAATAACAAACTGTGAATGTGTTTATTCTAAATACCACTAGGCCAATCAGAACTAAACTGGGTATAAAAAAGGGCCTAACCTGTACTAAATTATGTCTCACAGTGTGGCAACATGCTACTTTAGTAGCACCAACAGCCAACAAACGTTATGTTAAAGGTTTGTTCAGAGGAATTTTTCTATATTCCATTCCTATAGCCTGATTTATTGAGTTTTGAACTCCAAAAAAACATTTTTTATTTGAACACATTTATTCACTATAACTAGTTAGTCAGACCAGTGGTTCCCAGGCTTTTTTGCCTTGCGTACCCCTTGGGCCTTTTATTTATACTCCAAGTACCCCTTGCCTCTATGGTTTTGATGATTAGTTAGAAAGTGAATGACTTGAATGACTCATTGGTTGAAATGACTCCCATTTATCAGTAAAAAGGCGACTAAATATTCTCAAACTCTCACTCTATACAGTTAAATGTTTTAAATAGCTTCTCTTTGAACATAATAATGAAAAATACAATACAATGTGGTGTTATTTTGTATCTGAAATAATTCCAAGTTCCCCTTCTAAACTCTGTACCCCCAAGGGTCCCCGTACCCCTAGTTGAAAACCCCTGAGTTAGACGATAGCTAAGATATCCCAAATCCCCTGTGAACAAATCTTTGAAACTAATAACAAAATAAAGCTAAACCTGTCTCTATCCATTATTTAGATTTTGTCCATTTTTATGTATAAAATGCCTCATTTTATATGAAAACGTAAAATGACAGAAAACTTGCAATACATTGTTCATCATATTTATGTCAGTAATACTGTACACAGCAAAAGATTCATATTGATATCACTCACTGTATTCCCCCCCTGTTCACCTGCAGTGTCGTAAGCTTTACATTATATAATCTTTCATACAGGCTACATATCAGTTTCATTAGTTCAAACCAACTCAACACAAACCGGGCCGATTCCCCTGAGGTCGCGGGGCACACGTCACAGAAAACCTGCCACCAGCCCGGTCGGCCGTCCTGGGGCAGCCGGGGTGTTGTCGGGGTCGGGTCGTGGGTCAGATTCTTTTTAGGGACAGATAGTTTTACAGCGAGTCACGGGAGACAGAGTGAAACTAGGAGCAGGTCCAATGGGAAACGGAGGACTCCCTTAGAGACCTGAGTCAGCCTTTTGTGTGGGTCCGGGCCGTTGTCAGGGCGCACCGCGGGTTAACTAGTCCGACAAGTTTAGAGTTACATTACACTCGTCTCTGCAAGTTGGACACAGACATGATATAGGCCTAGCTGCTGGGGAACGTGGATATTAGACTTGTTTTAATGGTTTTTCCTTCAAATCATTTCTAATCTCTGCGCATGCATGGACTGAACCATTTTGCTAATTGATGGATTATTATATTTTCTGCTCTGCCAGCGTTGCTGGTGTTGCCTGCCTGACCTTTAAGTCCCATTGTATATATTGCAAAAAGTAATCTAGGAATAAGTACAATCTTCCTGAAATAAGTTCATTTGGCTTTAATTTGAGCAACTACTTTCAATAAATCTGCCAGTGGGGTAACTTCTTTACACTTGAATTGAATTGTTGAAAATGACATCAACAACAATTGTATCATAAGATTAGCTCAAAACTTGTATCCATAAATTATGAAAAAATAAGGCATTTTATACATAAAAATGTAAAAAAGTGCCAGGTTTAAATGTATGGGTTTCCTTTTGATATATTAGTTACAAAGATTTGTTCAGAGAGGATTTTGGATATCTTCCTTAATTTTTGAATAAACTATTTATTAGTGAATAAATAGTTTGTTTTATCAGATTTTGTTTATTTGGGTTTAAAACTCATTTTAAACCTCATTTTAAAACTCATTTTAGGCTAATTCAATTAAATTTTATTTGTGTAGCCCAAAATCGCAACATAGTGGCTTCACAAGAAAAAGAAAGACAATGAGTGAATATTAATAGTGCTGGAGAATCCCCTGTCCTCAGACCCTCCTTCTCGGAAAGGAAGACCTCAAAAACCCATTGGAACAAAAGGAGAAACCTCGGGGAGGTCCACATGAAGGGGGGGATCCTCTCCCAAGGACGGACAGGCTGGATGGGGGTGGTGCAGGCATTCATGGCGACGCCTCCCATGATCCTTGGAGGCTAGGAATTAAATATTGAAAAATCCCTCTAAACAAATCGTCAAAATATTAAGACTAAGACAGGAAAGTTTGGAGTCTAGGAGCTACAGCTAAAGTGGAGATGTAGTTGCCACAATGTATGAAAAATGCATTTTGAGAAAATGGTCATTGAAGTTACATTTCCCATTTAATATGGACAAATGTTTAATCGGTGCAATAATTACACTCCTTATTGTAAAGATCAGGTCATTTATTTGCTTCCAGGTGAAAGCATTTTTGTTAAGAGAGCAAACTGGCCCAAAACATTAAGATTGGGGGGAAAGCAAAGTGTTGCTGCAGTGTCTCCCCTTAAATAACTGACTCTATCTCATTTCCTGGTTGCAACAAAAATGTAAAAGCCTGTATTCCCTATAATTATTTCGAGGTTTGCGTTAGCGATACCTCATCAGGAGCCAATCACACGGATCAGTGGCGGCGAGGGAGGAAATACAAACCTGCCGTTGTTGGAAGGTTCCCAGTGGACCCGACCAGTCGGCGCTAAAGCTAGCTAATTCTTTCATTTATATTTATGTATGCAAAGCTGCAGTCCACCGTTAAAACAAAAGCAGGTGATGGTCAAATACACTTCGGTCATTTGTACCGTTTGTGGGATTGGTCATGTTAAAAATACTAGTACTGACACTGGGAAAATAATGTACTTCAATCGTCTTGCAATGTAGACACATCTCCACATCGCTGGTAGTGAAGTTGCACTTGCATTTAAATTGGACTTTTATTCGATACTAGGGCTGCACGTTTTGTATTTTTTCTTTAACCAGAGCCCTTTGCGGTTAATACTCGGTTAACCGTTTCATCCCCGCACTGAAATTGAACCCTTTGCTACAGTTGCGGCTCGTTTATGGAGCACCTGCACGCACAGACCTTGCCACATTTCACTCACAGCAAACAAACTTAATTTAATGTCTTGTTACTACATAATAAAAAGTTGATGTTCTGCTCGATACAGAAAGTACATACGGTCTGCACTGCAAAAACGCTAATCTTGTCCCTTATTTGAAGATCCTTTAGATTGCAACACGATTTCAGTGAGATAAAAGGCTTGGAGATAAAGGCTTGGAGATAAAAGACCTGGAAACAAATAAATTACCTAATCTTTACAATAAGGAGTGTAATTATTCACTGATTCAACGATTCTCCATAGAAACATATGGGGAATTGTAACATCAATGACCATTTTCTCAAGATGCGTTTTTCTCACCACATCTCCGCTTTACAGACTCCACACTTAGGGCCTGATTGACTAAGCATTATGCATGCTTCTCTGAATCTGTACCTCCCGCCAGCAGCTCACTGATTGGTTGACGGACGACTGTTAGTCCACCTTTGAAGCTCAGGAAAACTACAATATAAATGTCAGGGACCGATTTAGAGTGGACAACATTGAAAACCCTTCAGTGAGTGGCCAATGGGCTTTCAAAAAACGGGCATATTCTGCTGCACTAATGTTGCCGTAATTACAAACCCACTTACACTTCCATCACCACCTAGTTCTTTGGTCAATTACACACTGTATAAACCTGGCATTATGGGTGATTTTCTCATACAGTACATGACGTAAGATACTCACCATCTATAATCTTTACAAACAAAAGACACAATATACACAACAACACATATCGGTGCTCTTTCATACACGTGGGGCCCCTGTTAGAGTCACTGCATTACACAAGCTGCTGCTCTGATCACACGCGCACCTCACCGAAAACACCATGTAATGTCGCATAACTATTGTAATCCAATGGCGTTTGAAATGTCACCACCGAGCGCGGCATTGTGGGTAGCGGTGGATTTGTCCCCGGAGTGCCACGCTTAAAAGAGAAAATAATCCCGTCGAAAAAGTGGGTTAGCATACATTACCGCGCAGCTAGTGGCGTTGGTGTTTATTAAGACCATAAACAAGGCTGTCTGTGGACCGGGCGACCCTGAAGGAGCCGTCGGGAGATTTCTCTGAGGATTACACAGAGAATGTAACAATAACGTTATGGAAATTAGCGGAGGGTTGACTTGGGGGAAGAGCGGAGGCTGAGTTATAATATGAATTTTAAAAAAGGCATTTAGGGTTGTACTGGTTCTGGTGTATCGCAGGGGTCGGGAACCTTTTTAGCTAAAAGAGCCAAAAAAGTCACATATATTAACATTTATTTCCGTGAAAGCCATACAATAATAGAGTAACATTGGGCCTCATTGTCAAGGTCTTTCAGCTGGCCTGGGAACACCTTGGGGTCTCCCAGGAAGAGCTGGATGAGGTGTGCGTGGATCGGGAAGTCTGGGCATCTCTGCTCAGACTGTTGCCTCTGTGACCTGACCCCGGATAAAGCGGAAGAAAATGGATGGATGGATGGATGGATGGAACTTAAGTCTGACTCACGAAGCATTCTTAAGAAGACAAAACTGTTCTTAAAGAGAGATGGTGTTTTGTGCGTAAGAGTCCTCCTGACTGTTCTTAGGATTTGTTCATCCAGAAGAACTCTTTCATCTAAGAATGCCCAAAATGTTCTTAAGTCGGCCTGAAGAACAAATTTGTTCGTAAGTTTGTTTCGTGAATGAGGCCCATTGTTAGTTATCTAATACATACTAGGGCTGTAACCATTTAGTTATGGAATGATAAATATTTATTATTAGGCAGTATTTATGATCTCTGTTTTTAAAGGATAAATTGGTAATGCTTTCCAATTTCCCAAAGCTTCCTAATGATAAAATATGCCCCTGTGTCACAATACAAAACAAAATA
>OMNZ01075137.1:5291-20725 GCA_900303255.1 Lesueurigobius sanzi
CTTTGAGCTTTTTCACAAGTTTTTGTTTCATTCCCATTTTATTTTCTTCATTCTCTTACATTAATAATGGAAATCCCGGCTCACAGGAAGTGCCAAGACAAACAGGAAGTGCTAAAACAACAAAAGTGGGCGGGGCTGAATAAGGTGAATATATAGCGTGATTTATTGAGTTCTGAAGGTGAAATCTGAATTTTTATGAATTTTTTCATTAATAACTAACTTATTATTAAAAAACTAAACAAGATATTGATAGTCCCCTCGAAAACATTTTCGTATCTACCTTTTCAACAAAATAAAACCATAAATTTAAACCTAGCTCTTTGCATTATTCAGATTTTGTCGCAGAAAATATAGTTTTTATATGAAAACATTAAAATGAAAGAAAACTGGGATATATTTTTTGTTTATGTGAGTAATATTTATGCGAGTAATCCACAGGGAAAGTTTAAAATTGATATCTTGAACTTTAAGTTTTTCCCGCCTATTCACCTGCAGTGTCTCGTAACCAGATTACGAGGGCATCCTTCGGTCATTTCCTTTCACTTCCACAGCAGTTTTTTGATTGTTTGTGATGCTCCTTCAAAATACAAATTATAAATCTCTGTGCCTGGTGTTATGACCTCTTGTATGTCTTACTTAAACATTCAGCTCAAGACATTTCAACTTCACATCAGATAACCAGAATTACATTATGAATTTTGAGCAGCTCGCAACTTGAGAGCAATGCAGCCCCCGGGGAAATGAACAAGCTGTAAAACACTGCTGGGGGATCTGTGCCTCTTAATTATTTTAAAGAAAACGACTCAGCAAGCTTTTTTGGCCGAGGGCAACAAGAAATTATAGTTTGCTTGCACGCTGATGACCTTTCACTGTGGATATTTTGTATAATTATCATTACATTTTCCACAGTTTTGAGCTACTGCCTGCATAACAAATTGCACACCCTTCACATTTACAGGGAGAGGGAACATGAGGACAGCTGCTTCGGCTGATTTTAGTTCCAATAATGGGAGCAGGTCCAGTATTAGCACAGAATCAAATTACTTATGAGTCAAATCGCAATTTGATATGTTATTAAGGAAGTACAAAATCCTTTGCAATCAATCAAATTATTGGAATAGAATAGAATAGCTTTATTGTTTACCGAAGTAGAAATTCATCTATGGCTCACTGACATAAAAAACACAAAAAAGACCAGGACAGTACAAACAAGCCTAGTGGAGATACATACAGTAGATGGTTGGCTACAAAATACATTCAGTTCACTGCAGAGTTCAGAAATCACACAGCACAGGGGACAAAAGCTTTCTTGAACACAGCTTTTTTGGTCAGTGGAACTCTGTACTGCTTCCTAGAGTTTAGAAGCTCAAACTGTGGTTTCAGAGGGTGAGAGGAGTCAGAGTTGACAGCTCAGGCTTTGGTCAGTGTCCTCTCTCTGTACAGCTCATTCAAGGGTTTCTGTGGTCTCCCCACAATCCTAGAGCCCATTGAGAAACTTCTAATCCTGAGCTGTAGAAACATATTTATTAAGTATGCGATTCTTGCATTAGTTTAGTAGTCTTCCATCAATCATTAAGGCTCCTAGATGTTTAAAACAGGAGACTGTATTCACTTGATCCTTTTTGTTGGTTTGTTTATTAATGGGTGGCTCAAAAACTATTATAATTTTTAAAATATCAATCAATCAATTTATTTTTGTATAGCCCAGTGTCCCAAAACAAACTTTGCCTCAGAGGGCTCCAAACTTGACGTTGTGTGGATCCATCTTCCTTTTGGGGTAGAAAGTAATTTTTATTTTTATTTGATTGCAGATTACAAAATATAGCGTAAATATGGTCAATGTTACTTGAATGAAAAATGGAAAAATAATACATTAACGTCTGACTCTACAATAAACAAAACTTGCTTAAACTTATTTCATAGCAAGATCTAGACATCTGTGAAAACCCATTTTAATGAACATCTTTGATTACCTTACTCCATTGATGAAAAACAGGTGATGGGAAGGGAAACTTATTTGTGTAGCTAATTTCAACAAAGAACAGTTTCATAGAAGTAAAAATGACCATATTTATGGTATATTTTGTAATATAGTAAAAGGTCATCTGCACTGGGCGACACCCGAATCAAAATAAAAAAGGAGTATACACTGCCTGGCCAAAAATAAAGTCATCACCTGGATTTAACTAAGCAAATAGAACTGGGGCTGATGCCGTTTGTCAGTTTTAGGCTCAGCAACATTATATGCCCAAAGAATGAGATCAGCTGAAACATGAACATCCTGAATTAATATTTATGAGTTATTCCATCAATGGATTTCTTCTTCTCCCCGGGTTTATACAGGTAGAAGCAAGTCAAATTTAATGCTTTTTAATGCCATTTTAATGCCTAAATACTGCATTTTTAATGCCACAAATCGGTGTGTATTCAATATAAATTTTCATATTCAATAGAAAATTTGATACAACAGAAACATTTTCAACAGAAATAGTGTATTATTTCTGCCAAAACTCCAGTCTCAACCCGAATATTTGCATTTTTGACAAAGTTCTGCAGTAAAAGCAGTTTTATGACATTTAAGGCCTTATTTTTGACACAATTGAATTTTAATGCTTTTTAATGCCCCGCGGAAACCCTGTCTCTGATGGCACAGGCATATTCCAAGACGACAATCCCAGGATCAGGCTCATATGGTGAAAGAATGGTTCAGGAGCGTGAATGGTCATTTTCACATATGGATTGTCCACCACAGTATCCAGATCTTAACTCCACTGAGAATAGTTGGGATGTGCTGGAGAAGGCTTTGCTCAGTGTTCACACTCGTCATCCTCAATACAAGATCATAGTAAAAATGAATGCCAAACTGGATGGAAATAAATCTTTGGACATTGCAGAAGCTTAATGAAACAATGCCACAGCAAATGGAGCTGTAATCAAAGCTAAAGGAGGCCTAATGTGCGTGTGACATTTCTTTTTGTGGTGACTTTTCTTTTTTGACCAGGCAGTGTATGGTTTAACATGTGAAACTACTGCAGCAATGAAGTTACAGTGAAAAGCTGAGACCTAAACCAAGGCATACGCTTTTGTACACTGCCACCTAGTGTCTGCAGAGAGTCATTAGAGGCGCCTCACTTGTACCATTACTTACTATAACACTTATACTATTATACTTTATATTCACTGCGCACAGAGCTGAATAAAGTGAGGCACCTCTTACGACTTGACTATAGTTAAATATGCATATTTAATCGATTGCAACTTGTGTATCCAAATTTCCTGGACATATTTCCGCATTGTGGTGATGAGCTCACCGTCGTGCTGAATTACGACGGCTGAAGCATTATTCGATATGAGCTGAGATGCATGGAAACTGGAGAGGAGTGTGGAGGAATTGGCATTGGGATGGGAAGGTAAATGCATCACCAGGAAGACGCTGACTTCTCCAAAGCTGTGCCAGGAAGGTGGACATACACCTCCTCTGTGCCTTGCATTAACTTTGCTGCATCCATCTAAAGGGCAGCGCTTGCATTAACGGCGGAGACAATGGTGCACCGTTGTGGTACAGTTTCTCACCCATTATATAAAAAACAATTGGTGACCTACGTATTACCAAGCATTGTGCCCATGAAGTTACGAGTCAGGTCTCGGGAGAGGTTAGGCCGCTCACAGACACATGTTAAGAGGTATTTTTCAACAATAAAAGTACTAATAATGGATGGAATGCCCGTATTTGATTTTATTTATAGCAGACATCTCCAACCAGTAGCCAGCCCTTTCGAAGGAGCTCGCCAAAGACTATTTTTTCTGGCTGGTTTTAAGGAAATATTTGCCTAAAATATGAAAAAAAATATGAAAAATCAGAATAGAATTTATTTCCATTGTCAATGAACAGACTAGGATTTTTTTTCGGTGTACTCGTGAAACATAAACTAAACTAGTAATACTGATAAATAATAATAATGTATTGAAACAATGTATTGAGTCACAAACACTCCAGCGTGATAATTTAGTTCAAATGAGCGAGTAAATCTTGACTAGTCATATTTACTTTTTGCAGTGCAGCAAAGTACAAATTGGAAAGTAAACTACGGTCACTTTCTTTTATTGTTGTCCTAGAGGCCTAGTTACACATGTTTCTTTGAAGTATTTTGTTCCACAAAAGTAGCTCACGGGGTAGAAAAGGTTGGAGACCCCTGATTTATAGCATACTACTATAGTCGGAGCAGAAATCTGCCGGAAACCCTGCGGTGAGTGGTCATCAGCCAAGACTAGCCGTCGCCAGCTAGCTATTACTTCTGTTCAATCAACTCTGCAGTGCTGCTTATGGTTAACAGGGCCAAAAGTTATTATGAGTCAGATGGATTATTTGGCAAAAGGTTATTGTCATAAATGTGGACAAAAGCCTTTCTGGCAAGAGACTCTTACTGTATCCTAGCAACCGAGCTACTTCAACTCAGCAGACATTAGTGAAGCTTTGCAAACTGGCTTTGGAAACTGACCAATAAAAGATAAAAAAGGATGGTCTTATTTCAAATTGTCAATAGGGAAAAGGTGATGAGTAGGGCTTTGGAACTGACGTCACGCAATTCATTATGGGAGTTTGGCACCATTTTTAAAAGGCCACAAAAAACAATGAAAAGACAGCCCATTTTCAATCTTACTCCCCTGCCAGTCGTGCGATCTAACATTGCAACAAATTACACAACAGGTCAAAATCATCCTAAAGTTCTTTCTCCATCTACCTTTCTGTTGTATGGCCTGGCAAGATGGCGCCTGAACCACGTGATATCACATTCCAAAGCTCTATAGTTGAATTGGACGAATAAACAAATATATACATCTTCATATATTTTACTAACCAAAAGTCTATGAATTAACTTTGGATTCAGACAAGAAAATGCACTGATTGAAGTCATAATTACAACTACAATCAAGGAGCTGGTCAGAGTCATTTAACTTCTGATATGTGTAGCTTAGTAATGAAACTTTTAACTTTAATTCAAGTTTACTTTGACAGCTCGGATATTTTTCCATCTTTTGTTGGAAGATCAATAGTTTCAACAAAACTGTTCAATGTTGTTCACATTTTCAAGGCGAGGTGTCACCACTGTGATTCATTAGGTTTCCACACACCGTCAGAAGCATTATGTGAAATTCATATTCTCCTCTAATGTGTGGATGAAGTATTGTTCTACTCGGATTCTCTGCTGATGGGCGTAACACTTACAAAAAGTGTACAGTGAGCTGAAGTTAACATAAAGTCATCTGTGATCAGAAACCCTCCAAACATTTGTTGCCTCAGACTAGAAAAAAATGCCCTGAAGCACTGCTACAAAAATTACAACTACAAAAAAACAGTAACTGATTAGAATATAAATAAAGCTTTTCTTCCTCTTCTTCTAGAGTTGTATAGTATGTTATATTTAACTTTTTAAAAGGTTATTTAGCTGGAACATTGAGAGGTCAGAATTCATAATTTTAAAGTGTGAAATATCCCAGTTAGCTGTCACTGTCTAAAGTAAATGAACACTATCATTTATCAATAATTTATCAACATCAGCCAGACATTAAACGTAAAGACAAAGCGGATTACAGTGTGCTGCCTTTTCATTCACAAACTAAACTAAGAAGGTGACCGTGTTCTGTATGTCACCTGTCATGGGGTCAAACAGCTGATTGGCCTCGAGGTCTGTGAAGGTGGAGGAGCAGCAGGGGCAGCGGAAAGACGCTCTGTTCGTTGAGTCCCGTTCATCTGTTTCAATGCGCCGCCGCATGTGGTCCAGCTTATACTTGACCACATTCACCAGAACTCTGCCCGAGACAAAACCAAGAAAGCAGGCATTTACAGTATCTCACATAAGTGAGTACACCCCTCACATTTCAACACATACATCCTTATAACTTTTCACTCTATTTTGAGTTTTATTGAGGGGTCAGTGAATTTTCACATTTATACAAGCTGTACACAGACTAGACTAATTTGTAGTAAATCTTCATTCCTTCAGTTGTATCCAGTGAAAAGTTATAAGGAAATATGTGCTGAAATGTGAGGGGTGTACTCACTTATGTGAGATACTGTATGTACAGTAGAGTAAATACATTGTAAGATTTGAATTGTTTGCAACGATGTCAGGTTTAGCCGTAACCACAAAATTTGGCATGTATCATCTCCAAAATTAAAATTACATGTAGTTGATGAAGTAGTAGTTGTGCCGCGTAGTTTTGCCATCGGGGGCCGTTTCCACTCTCATGCGGCACTTGACGAACTTGTCTGCTTTGAGGGTGTTGAGAACAGATCGTAGTTGCTTGCGGTCAAACTTCAGCAGCTCCAACATGTCCTCCTCTCGCACACATGGGTTTCGGATCAGTACGTCCAGGGCCAAGGCGTGCTCTACCCCATAGAAACCCCGGACCACCTGCTTGGCCAGCCGCTTGAGCGCCGCAGGGACCTCCGTCAGGAACTCTGGTTCAATCATTTCCTAGGGGGAGAAGACTTTGATTAGTTTAATGGTTATGAAGACATTTTATTAGCTTAGATTAGATTTTTTCATTGATTCCTCCATGTTAGGGGGTACTATCACACATCACCCATAGACTAACATTACCTCAATAAAAAAGTAGAAAAATAGCATGGCTGTCAAAGTTAACGCTTTAACTCACGATTAAATCATGGATTAATCACACATGTTTTGACCGAACCAACTCCAAAGAAAGTGGTGTTTGGTAAAGTAAATTTACTTGAGGGATTTGTATAAATCAGTGTTTCTCTGATATGTCATTGGGAAAGCACCATCGGACAACAAGCAACGACCCAAAAATATTATTTATATTTATATTGTACTGAAAATCGTAATATTTTTTTTTTTTAGCTTATTTCAAATTGACATGTTTTATGCCAGAGAAATGTAAATAATTAACTGATTAACTGAACTGAACTGATTAATCGTGATTAAGATAAGATAGTTCTTATCTTAATTTCTCACAATGGAGCAATTTACTTGTTACAACAGCTCTTAGGACAGGATCACACAGGGGGGTTGCAAAAAAATCAGGAAATGTGCCATCAAAGAAAAAAATAAGTTTGTAAAACAGGTAATAGTAATAATAATAATAATAATTGAAAAAAATATAGTAATGTCTCTAAAGCATCTCTCTCTAAATAAACTATACAAGCATCACTTATGCACACTAAATAAGATCAAAATGTGGACGACACAATCCCGAGCACTATATGAATTCTACACTACAGTATTTGCTATGAAATGATGTGGTAATTATATAATCCTAGACAGCTAGAAACATAACATAAGTGTATCATGTTTATCATGAGATTACCTTAGCCAGTAATGCAAGTAGATAAACTAAATACAATTATCAAATAAATGCGATTGTGATGCCATAATCGAAATACAATGCAAGCTCAGCTTAGAATACAGGTACATCAACTTTGTGAAACATTGAAAGTGATTGAATGCCATCTCTAAATCTAATGCTAGCTAGTTCAACTTACCTGCTTTTGTTGACAAAAGGCAAATGTCTTCTTCTTTAGGAAATTTCAACTTAGATTTACAATTAGGTCCGCAAATACACTTTCTTTGAACATTGATTCGCTTAGGTGCACAGCTATCTGAACCACTGATCCCTGTTTATCGCAGATTTTAACTGTTAGCACTGAAAGCTAAGCGCGCTGACTTACTCAAGTAAGACCCCGGAAGAGAAATGCACTACCCACATAAAAGCAGCCAATCAAAACACCGTATTTTTTTATGGATCTAAATTAAAAACCAATGAGCATACAGAAAGGACTGCTTTTTCACCCAATCACAAAAGACCTGAAGGCGGGGTTTGCATTGTTTACTTCCGGGTACGCCGCTGTCACAAAAAATGGCTTCTCTTGACAGGGTAAAAGTGTTGGTTTTAGGTGATTCTGGTAAGTAAAGTAAGGCTTTCTCTTGTCATAACATAACGCGTCCAAGGATGTAAACAGAAATATGTCGTAAAATATATAATTACGCCATCATCAGTCTATTCGTATCGAGGTGTCTATTCTGTAATGATAGTATTTAGCTAATAGTAGTTCATTTGAGAATCATTTTGAACTTTGTGCTGCATTTCAGGTGTGGGGAAATCATCCTTAGTCCATTTACTTTGTCAGAATCAGGTTTTAGGAAATCCATCGTGGACAGTTGGTTGCTCTGTGGACGTGCGAGTAAGTCGGATATTGTCTATTTAACTACTTCTCAAAGAGTACCATCTAAGAAAAATATTTTAATCTCTAAGAATCACCATATCTAAAGTGTTGTGCATACAGGCCTGAACAAGAGCTAAACCAGTTCTAAAGTAGGACTAACACATGACTAACTTGAGTAGAATAAATCCATGTTGAATTTAATTTCTACTGTATGCACATATTTAAGGGGTAAAAAAGAAGAAGAAAAGAAAAAAGATTCGAGCTTCTCACTTTGTCATACAGATACATGACTATAAAGAGGGAACTCCAGAAGAGAAAACCTATTACATTGAACTGTGGGATGTTGGAGGCTCTGTGGGCAGTGCAAGCAGCGTCAAGAGCACCAGGGCTGTGTTCTACAATTCAGTTAATGGTATGTAGTTTATTGTGCTCTTATCACGACCTGTAACCTGAAATATAATATCTTTTTTTTCCTTCTTCTTCAGGTATTATATTGGTTCATGACTTGACGAATAAGAAATCTCCCCAAAATCTTTACCGGTGGTTATTAGAAGCTCTAAACAGGGATTCCTCACCCACTGGAGTTATTGTCTCAAATGGGTTAGTGCATGTTGTATTTTTAACCAACTCGATTATGTATAAACAGCCTTTTTTTCTGCCCTACAGTGACTATGACCGGGAGCAGTTTGCGGAAAACCCAGTGCCTTTGCTTTTGATAGGCACTAAATTTGACCAGATTCCAGAGACCAAACGAAATGAGGTGCTGACTCGAACGGCTTTCCTCTCTGAAGACTTCAACGCAGAAGAAATAAATCTGGTAGGTTATAGGGGACAGCTGGATAAGTTGAGCCATATTTTGATTAAATTAACCTGGCCACTAAGATATCTTATGTTTGGGATTTTTAACTACACTATGTGAAAGACCAAATATTAAGGTACATTTGTGAACTATATCAAAGAAATAGTAGTCACTTAAAGCGTCTTTTAAAGCGTGCAAATATAAATTTCAAATCGGCTCAACTTACCCCATGGGCGGGGTGAGTTGGTCATACATCATAATGACTACAGTATAATAATTAATGTGTAAAAAGACATTACACAGCAAGGCAATACATATGCATGCAATGTCTTGCACGTATAACATTTATTCAACACTGACCTGAATTAAAATTCAATTTCTTGGAAGAAAGGATTTTTACTTCCAAATTACATGAAGAGAATAACAGAACAGTCAGGGTTGCATTAATTAAAACTCCTGAAACCTATATGACTATGTTGCACTCGTAAAAGTTATTTGTTTTTGACAATAAAACGTACTTTTTTCAAAATACATGCGTGATCCACAGTTCAACTTGCCCCACTTTTACTGGCTCAACCCTAGAGGATTTTTAGCCAGATTTTTAGTCTGAGGAGGCGTGGCTCAATAAAAACTTTCTTTCATGGCATGATCAGTGGTGGGACTCCTCATGTGTGTGTATGTGTGTCCTCATGTCTGTGCTTAAGTGTGTGCCAATTAGACATACAGTATGTTCAGGACATGAAGGTTTTCATGTGTCCACTATTTTCATGCTGTCAATGGATTACAAAAAAAACTTTATTGAATTGATACAATGAAGGTTGAAAGAAATTTAAAGAAATTCCACTTTTGAAGTTGAAATTCAAGTTTTCTTCAGTGCACATGCATCTTTGTCTTAGCTGGAATCTCTTGTAGCAGAAAGGAAGTAATGAAAGAGGGATGACCTCTTTCATTACCAATACAGGGCAGTATATAACTGCTTTCTCAATTCAAAAGCCATATCCAAGGGGTGGCTTACCCTGTTCTTCTCTACTCTAGTCTACACCTCCTAAAATCAATAGGAGAGCACAATAACGCAACCAGAGACGCCTCCCCACAAAAAGAGACAACGCCCCACAAAAAATCAGATCAAACAGAAGAACAGTTTGAAAAGCAACAATGAAGCAGATATCAAACACAAGGAAAAACTGTTGATCAGCTGTTTGTTGACATGCTTCGAACGGTTACACAGCACATAGTTAAAGTTACCATCAAATGAAAGCGCATAATATAGATAGTAGTTCATTTTCCTTTTACGGTAAACCACATTGTTTCTCGTTGCCAGAGTTCATACCTTTTTCTTTCTTTGTCTGGGGTGAGCAACTGATCTGCGTTTTGTGGCTGAAGTGTTGTTTTGTTTTCACAGGACTGCACCAACCCACGGTACCTCGCTGCAGGGACTTCAAATGCCGTCAAACTGAGCCGCTTTTTTGACAAGGTGAGAAACATACCGTGTCATATTGTGTGATTTTGAAATGAGTGTTAAAGATGTCAAATGTGGAAGGGACTCGATGAACCGTTAAACCTGAGCGGCATAGTATAATTTGACCAAATACAGTATGTATAATATGTAACAAGTTATGTTTATAGTATTATTACAGAAAAGTAAATATACTGTAACCAGTGATGCATCTATTTTATAAATGTATTTGTCTCATTGAGTTGGCTCTTTTTTTGTGACAGGTGATAGAGAAGAGATATTTTACAAGAGATCCAAGTCAGGTGAGTGTTCTAGTTTTTCTAATTATAAAAGCTTGATTGACACGTTAAACATGATCAAATGGCCAATCATGGTAGTATTTACTTTTACTTTCTCTGCAGATGACGGCTTTTACCGACAGGAAGCGGTTCAACTTTAAGAGTTTGCACTATGACTGAACGGAGGAGCTGCTGTGTGGCCTGTGGGTTCGACCAGAAACCTGTGGTTTTACCTTGACTCAAATGCGTTAAATATACTTTCTACTTTTTCCAATGAGCAAATATTTTGCAAATTCTATTCGATAAAATATTCCAACACACGTTCACACCACAAGGCTTGATTTATGTCTTTTTATTGTTTAATGATGTTCATTTGTAAATGGACAAGTTTTGGAATATTCTCTATAGACCTTTCTCAGTCATGTGACTTGGAATGGAACGCCGGCCTGTTGGTTGGCATTCTGCTGATTTGCTCCAACCGCTGCATGTTATTAGCTGTTCTTTTACAATGGCAAAGACTGATTTGTCAGAGCATAGAGATATAGTATGTTTTGATTTGAATTGCTTGCAGCAACCCATTGTTGCAACATAAGTTCCGCTAGCCGATGATGTCAGCTGAGAAAGGTCTATAGACCTTTTTCCGACAAATGAGCATTTGTTCAGATATCGTTGTCTGACCTGACCACTCAAGTGCTGAACCGTCTTGGAGAGCGTGAAGACCGGTAAAGCCATTGTAAAGAACAGCTAATAACATGCAGCGGGTGGAGAAAATCAGCGGAATGCCAACCAACAGGCCGGCATTCCATTCCAAGTCACATGACTGAGAAAGGTCTATAGACCCTTTCACTGCTTACACCATCAGTGATATCACCTGGAGGCAGGAAGTGAGCAAGAGAAATAAGATTAATCTAAAACTAGTGCTTATAAGTGTAAAACTACAACAAAAAAATGTCCTGTTGTGGCTTAAGGCGCAAGAACAAGAGGAATGACATTTGAGGCTATAAAATTAGGTTTTATCTAAAATTTCCAACAGGTCGACATTTGTTTATCGTTTCTATGACAACAGCTACAATGGAAATAGATAGGGATCTAGCTTTCTGCCTCCAGCTTAGCTCGGTATGTTTACAAACAATGAAAGGGTCTATACAGTCTCTGTTTTAATTGAATGAAATGAAGATAGGTTTCTTGCCTATCTTAAGTTAAAGGCTTGCTTGCATTACCCAGTCCCCCCATGACCTTTTTTATCCATGGGAGAAAACTGGAAGTCTTGGTGTAGCCATGAGGACTTTTAAGATTACTACAGTCATTGGAGTTGGTAAATGCTGCAATACCCAGAGGCCTGTTTTTGCAGATCAGTGGTCCCCCAGAATCTCCCTGTAGGAACAAAAAAAAACCTCAATATTGCAGCATTTTGTACATTATAGTACTTGAAAAAAACAAAATTAAAATCAGTGATTACTTGGCACATGCTTCCACCTTTCTTGTTGAATTTGGTGCAGATCATGTGTGCTGAGTTGAAGTTGTCTTTATATATGTTTTTACATTCAACGTTGAACTGAATCTGCTCCTCTGCCTCTCTGAGCACAGGGGAGGAAGGGCTGCCCTCTGAGGGTTGAGTTCTGCCCCAGCCGGCCACCGAGCATTCTTTGTGGGCTCGGATATCTTTATCTTTTGTTGGAAGATCAATTGTTTCAACAAACTTGTTGAGTGTAGCTTTTTTTTTTAACTGCAAGAAGAAGAGAAACATTTCCACTCACTTTCACGGAAGAGGGGGGCTTACACCGCCACAAGAGGTTTCACATCTTTCCCCCACATACAGTAGGTGCAAATGTGCCATTGCAGCAAGTACTGCACTGTAATTCATTAAGTTTCCACTCACTTTCAGAAGCATTATGTCATAATCATATCGCCCGCTAAAGTGTGGATGCTGGAAGTATTCTTCTACTTGGATTCTCTGCTGACTTGGCTCCTTCTCAGTTAAATTATGTGCTCCCAGAACAACTGTCATTGGGATTACACTAACAAAAAGAAAAAGGTGAACTACCCTTTTATAAAACCTTCAGCAAAGATATAACATACAGGGCAACTTTAGAAGTGCTTAATAAGTGTAACACATTTCAGAACCATATACAGTATATCAAAGTTTACTGTGTCTTACCGAGTACAGTGAGCTGCAGTTAACACAAAGTCGTTTCTGATCAGGAACCCTCCACAAACATGATGTCCATAAAACTGAAGAGACGCCATGTATTTCCTTGAATGAGGCTTTGCAATTTTGCCCCCAACAATCCAAGTCTCACCAGCCCCTAAGATCACACATATTGTAATAAATACTACAGAAGTAATCAAATGAGCTTTGTTTAATGTGAGATGATGTTTGTTCCGTCTTACCTGAGGACTGGATCAGGCTCAGAACAATCGTCATGCAGTAGTAAGCATTCATTGTGGCAAAAGGCATAAAAGCTTACACTGTTGAGAGTTTTTATCCAGAGACCCCCGCCTTCAGAGGAAACTGCTGTGGGCAGGTGCCAGACAAATGTGCAGCCCCTTCACCTTCACATATGCTGCAACGATGGTACATGTGCTGCTAGGGGTTATGCATTGGGGGGGGGGTATTAAGCTAAATTGATTGTTCTTAGCCTTATTTAAACTGCTTTATTCAATCCATGCACCCTGTTGGAACCAATGATTTTGTGTTGAGAGGAATAAGAGCTATAGGCTGTATTATTGATAAGATAGTTCTTTATTGATCTCACAATGGAGAAATTTACTTGTCACAACGGCTCTTAGGACAGGATCACACAGAGGGTGCAAAAAAAGTCAGGAAATGTGTCATCAAAGAAGAAAATAACAGGTAATAGTAATAATAATAAAAAAATTAAATAGTAATGTCCCTTAGCATCTCTCTGTAAATAAACTATACAAGCATCTCTTATGCACACTAAATAAGATGAAAAAAATAAACTCTAGGTCAAATTGTATGAAATGGAGAATAAAAATGTGAATATATAATAAACAACTGGTTGATAAAGTGACATTGCAGATGTGTTCTCCACATTTATTGCAGTCATCTTCTTTCTTAGTTCGGACCCTAAAGCATTGTCATACTCTCAATCTAAAAAAAAAAATCTAAGACTGATTTAACAATACAAACAATATAATTAACAATGTATCAAAAAAAGCAGAGAAATCAAGGCAATCTTCGAAAGATTAATTAAAATGCCTTTATTCTTTATGGCATGTCTATTTTAGACTAAAGCTGGACACACACTACAGGATTTTTAGACAGATTTTTAGTCTGAGAAGGAGTGGCTCAATAAAAACTTTCTCTCATGGCATGATCTGTGGTGGGACTCCTCATGTGTGTGTATGTGTGTCCTCATGTTTGTCCTTAAGTGTGTGTGGTCTGTGCTCAGATTTTTAGTCTCAAAAGATTTAAAATCCTGTAGTGTGTGGCCAGGTTTAGACCCCAATGCGTTTCAGCCCACAGGCCGTCCTCAGTTTTACTACCTGGAGGTCCATGAAGCGCCCTCTTCTTTTCCTTTGTTCACAATATAATTAACAAATTGAAATAAAATGGCAAAATTATTGATTCATTGATCATCTGTGCTATATAAAACTGTGCAAATGTTTTACATGGTTAATGGTTAAGTTACAGAAATATTACTTTTTCAGTAACTAAGGAATATATTATATTACTTAAATGTCATTTAAGTACTGTAACTCAAGTTACAAGTCCCCACTAATTAAGATGCAGCACCAAATCAAGTTGGATACAGTTGTAGAAAGAGGCTTTGTGTAGCTCAAAACAAAACAAAAGATTGGGGCTGAAGAAAATAGGATCAGCAACTGCACTTTTGCTCGGAGGCATATTCTCACTATTTTCAAAAGTAACTCAAAGTAGTGTATCTCATAGTGTAAGTCAGTAACATTTTTGCGACAGTAATATGTTATACAAACAAATTCAATTTTAAAGTAACTTACTTGCCCAGCACTGCCTGGACATAATGTCAAAGGTTACAAAGGTAAAGCTTGTGGACCTCGGACAGATTTAGTTGGGACAATAGAATGAAAGGGGGTCAAAGCACTGATCTGTTGAAACTGTAATGTCAAGGTCAACCTTTTTTTTTCTGAGGGGGTAAAAGTAGTATTTGTGTCAGCAGTAAATTATAGAAACAGAAGTATGTTCCGTGTGATACCACTAGATGGCGAACTATCGACACTTAGAAATGCATATTTCAAAAGCACGTACCAAAGCATGTTTTCTTTTTGGATCCTGATCTAGTTTGCTTATCTTTTTGTAAAAATCCAATTATTTGTATTACTATTACTATATTTTATACAATTCTTTAATAGGGCAAAAATCTTTGTAGTTGTGAGCGTACCACTGAGACATAGCACTGCAACCACAAAAATGTTTACAAAATCTAGAAAAGTTTTATTAATCATTAAACAACAATCACAATCAACATTGAAAAACAACAGTGTTTCTTCATTTCAGACCAAAATCTTCACACACAATAAAAACCCCATTCATTCATTCGTCAAAATTCTTAAAATGATATTTTAAAACACTATGCTTGCTTCTTCTTCGCCGCAGTCCCCCTTCCGCAACACTTTCTGGTGCAAAATAGGCAGCATTTCACAGTTAACCCGATCACGGTGCCCACAATGAGGGTTAAAAATGCCAGGACGTCCAGGCAGAAGTAC
>OMNZ01075142.1:0-10629 GCA_900303255.1 Lesueurigobius sanzi
ATGTATTTTATATTTCAAAATGTACCAAAAGCTTCTAAATAGCACTGGGGAATGTTTGATGAGATCAATTTTCATCAAAGTTGCAAATATTTGGATGAAATTTGGAAAAATGTTCAAAACTTTAAGGGGGGCTGATAATTGTGGTTACGACTGTACATGTCGAAGTCAACCCAAATACCCCTTCTTTAAAACACTAGGTCCTGAATTTGTCCGACTACATACTACTGTCGTCCTTATATGAGCAGCCCTGTTCTTAATTGTTTCCTGGAGTGCTGCTGTGTTTTTAATCAAACTGTCTCATGCTAAGTGTGAAGTGAGCTCATTCATCTATGAGACGCCCTGACAGAGGACGGCATCACAGCGGGAGTCCAGTCTTCTTCACCGGTGCATTCTGTGTAGTTTGCTGATTACAATGAAGTCTTAGCTGCTCTGCTCTGGGCAGGTTATACAAGAAACAGGAGTCTGAGCTTAGTTAAACAGTTTGAGGTATGTATTGGCCACCTCCGTTGACCTCACCGTTCTCCCCTCTCCACCTCAGCAGCAGAGTCATCAGTCTCTTTATCCAAGGCTGGTCCAGCCTATAAGCAGACCATGTAGTTGCTTAGGGCCCCAAAACAACCAGGGGACTCTATATGGCTGTATATTCATCTTCTGTCTACACATTTACGAAAGGGGCTGGCAAATGTAAGCTTAGGTTGCAGAATGGAGCAATGACGCTGGGGGAAGTATGGCACACTGAGCCCTATCCTCTTGTTCTTCTTGTTGTATAAATGATGTATTGTATATATTTGACCTTTTACCTGTATTGTATATATTTGACCTTTTACCGGCAGACTTAGACCCTTGCACCTGCCGCTAATCGATAAGGAGGTCTGCGACACACTGAACTTTGGGAATTGCTGATTTATTTGAAAGTACACTGATGTCGTGAGGGCCTCGAGACTGTCCTTATTCCGCACCTAGTCCTAACCATCACTATTGTCCATAAAAAACCCTCTGATTTACATTTCTGAAATGTCATATTACTAAAAAAAAAAAAAGAAAAAAAAAATGGTCACATTTATATAGCGCTTTTCTACCTGCTTTAGGCACTCAAAGCGCTTTACATCAAGGAACCACTCACCCATTCACACTCTCATTCATACACCAATGTACGCAGACAATGGAGGCAAGGTGGGTGAAGTGTCTTGCCCAAGGACACAACGACAGTGTGCACCTGCGGGGATCGAACCGCTAACCCTCTGATTACAAGACGACCCGCTCTACTACTTGCGCCACTGTCGCCCATCCGACTATAAAGAATACGATACAAAAGGCAGCTTGAACATGGTTTGTTGGTTTGACCTGGGTCCATATGAAACCGTGGATAAAGGAGACAATGAAGTATATGCTGGTTTTAAAGTTCTGCCAGAATTGCTGGTAAAGTTTTTCATATAGATACAGTATGTGAAACACCAAGCTAACCAAGGCTGCATTATACAAAGCAACATGGAAGTAAGATATTAGGTAGAGGTCTAGAAATTCTCCTATTTGGTAAAAGTACTGTATATAGGCATTGTGGGATAATGTAAACCTCTCGACATCACCAGCCTTGATTGTGGCGCTGTACAAAAGGCAGAGAAATGACAGAAGTAAAGTGGAGCCATTTCACAGTGACTTGTTCAGAGCAGCCGTGGCTGACCTTGAGTCTGGAGTGCTCCATTCTACTTTATTACAGCGGCTTACAGAAGTCGGGCAGGTTTATGATTCATGACTTTGATTTGATAGTTCTTTGCAGCCCATTTGACAGGTCTGAGTACTGTAATGAAAGAACACAATGGAGGAGTGGCTTCTGTCGTTTGTGATAATGGCTTCATTGTTCTTATCTCTAATGGGGTCAAGTTCGATTAAACCAGGACTGGAAAAAACTCTAAAAAATATATATATACAGATACTTGCTACCAAAATACCCTTCATTTATTACGGCTGGTGCTACTATAGTGCTTCTTTTGCTTCTTTCTGTCGCCTATATTCTACCACAATATCCGTGCCCTTTTATGGGCCAGCTGTACTTTCTTTTACAGCAAAAGTTGTATCTATTAAGTTATCCCTGGTCTGGGTATATTCAAGAGAAGGTCAGTGGATGTGGAACCATCACACAAGCTAAAATGTCACTGGATTTAATATCAACCTTTCCACCTTAAACAAAAATGTAGATTGAAGAAGTAGGACAATCTAGCTACACACATAGACCACAAAGAAGACAGTGCACCCAGTAACAAATGGGCAATACATCACTGTCAGCCTAGCCACCATTTTGAAATCACCTCTCTCTTCTCATATGCATGAACACTGATGATAGCCTATCTTCTGCTTACCACAAGTCATGCATTTGAGATTATGGAAGGAAATTGTTTTGTTTTGTTGCATTTCACCAAAACATTTCGTTGTGGTGGATAGTAAAATGCACTCGAAAAACCACTGTCCTCTCTTTTAACAAGGAACTGAACAACAAAGAGGTGCACTGTAGTATATGAAATCACAACCCCCTGCTCTGGATCCTGGAGGGGTGCACCAGGCATGTTTCAGACTGATTGGAGTGCATTGCCAGTGCAGAGTGAAGTATCTAGCTCATTAGCCTAAGTGCATGTGATTTTGTTTAGACCAGCATTTCACACAGCATCATTTACGCTACTCCTTATCTTTGAATTTATAAGCAGGGCGAGATCTATCATATTTGGTTAGAAAATTGGATCATTAATCAGAGCTATCCAGCCCACTGCCTAATTGAGTCCAACTACGTGTGTCAAAATGTAATATATGTATAAAACTTATCTCATCTCCCCCAGTTAGAGGTTATGGAAGTGAGAGGTATAGCTTACACATATAAAATATTAAATCAGCTAGTACTCCACTGACAGGTGAAGCAAAGACACTATTGTATTGTCACATGTTTGTACGAGATATCAGTAGTTACTTTTTTAAATTATTATTATTAATAAAGAAAACGTACATTACATATAAGCACACACACATGTACAACAGAGGTTACATTAGCTGAATCTTATCTGTCCATGACCAAATACATCGAACTCTGACAAAAAAGTTTTGAAGGCTGTCCTTCATTTACTAGTAACTAGTTACCCTAACCCTTTTATAAAACACATATTTGATTATCTTCTTTTTTTTCTGAGACACAAAGGAATCCAATAGTAATGTAACTTAGTGGAGGTATTAACTAGGTAATGTAAATTTTTTGAAAAGTAACTAATTTGTAAAAATTACATTTTCAAAGTAACTTCCCCAACACTGGATATCAGGTATTAGACAAGCAAACATTTTGTCTTCAAAGATATGTAAATATGCATAATTAATGTCACAATCGACATAATATTGTGATATAATAGGTATATTAGGTATTATAGAATTGTATCTCAGCTGGAGCAGGTGCCAATACAACTCTATGGGAGACATTTTCAAAAAGACAAATGTTTTATTATTTGATAGTGATTGGATTCACAAACCTGCCATGTTATTCTCTAACCTTGCGCTGCAAGATGTATTCTCAGGATACATCTTGAAAGGCTCCAATCCCTTACGATCGGGCTCAACTCCGAAAGCTGCAGGACCAATGACGTGCCTCCATTGGGGTTTAAGGCGGGACATGGTGCTATGATGTCACACTGAGACGATCTGCCGCTGACTACAGTAGGCGGCTACCATCGGGCGCTTCACCCAATTATCTTCAAGTACTGCTTGTAACGGTCCCTCCCTTTCCCGACTGGATTGTACGAGAGCCTTTCCAGATTGATAATGCATAGAACTCCAATCAGAGAGATACACATATCAATCTGGCACACGCCAGGTTAGTTATTCTCATGGCTGACAGTCCTTTCTACTGGCCAACATCATGTACACTGTTTGTGAATATTGTCACCACTTTTGGAAGCCTTTATGAGAAAACATTAGACACTATTTGTTTCATGTGGATTGTCTCAGGCATTACAGAGACATTAGCAATACACTAAGACTGGAAATCTGTATTCTGACAGCTTCTATAGTTACTAACAGAATTTTCAGCTGCCCTCCAACTCAATTATAAACTTTTAAAATAGGCTCTTTTTAATGCATACTGTATGTCACGTGAGCGCTACCTGTTGACTGATTTTATATTGTTTATTTGTTTACACATTCATGCTCACAAAGCTGATTTTACACAGACCAGTTTTCCTCAATATTCATTCACATCCTGCCACATAATAAATTTAACAGACTGTAAAGTGCACTCAGCTATACTCATATGAGGTGAATGTGCCTGTCCAATTTCTTGTTTTCTCTCTTATTGCATTTGCCAACTGCATAAAGGGTTTGTCCATATTGTAAGTGAGGCTCTATTCAACAGTGCTGCTTGAATAGTTGAATGGCCAGTATTTCTTTTGATGATTAAAAACACACGGAGGCCAGAGCTGCTCATGTGTGGTCACAATGCTCCCCTAATGCATCACATTCATTTCACCAGTGATCGAAAAAGCTCATATCCAAACAACACCATAGCTTTGTTTTATTTTAGGTTTGGGGTCTTCTTGTTGGAAAGATGTTTGACACAACTGAAATGACTTGAGTTCTTCCGTATTACAAAAGCAGACATTTGCCATCAAAATCAGGGGTGTTAAACCGTTTGTGTAGGTGCTCAGTCGTACAGGAGTTGTCCATCGTGGGCAAAAATTCTTCAGTCTTCATCTGTACTCTGTGGTTGAAGTGTAGGACGTTTCGATCTTACTCCAAAGAGTAAGAAAAAAAGACAACTAAATACACTGAAACTCTCACTCTAGTTACATGTTTTTAAAGCTTTTCTTTGATTATAATAATCAAGAATACAATGTTTTATCTTATTATCTGCTTGCTTGACTAGTTTGAACTACTCCCTGTAGTCTTCATGATGGTGAAGGGATGAATCTTTCTTAGCTTATACCTTGATGATATTGTGAATGTTTTTAAAAATGTAAAGTTATGATAATCGACTCATAAGAGTTTACAGTTCAGACGCTTTCTCTTTCACCCTCTTTTCAATATTTATGCATAAAAAATTAAAGCAGGGACTTTAAGAAGAATAAATACATAAATAAATACTTTTAGCAAACACATCATCAACATTTATCATAACATCATCATGACTTTTAGCCAGACGCAACTGAAGCAGAAAATGTTTTACCCAAGGACATAAACACACATGCACAAATAAAAAAAAAGAAAAGAAAATCTGAACCAACAAGAAACCCAAGTACATTCTTTCTATATGACTTTTTAACCTACAGGGATTCAACAATGAGTTTCTCTTCTGGTTAAGTAGCCAATTACTCTACTGTATGTCTTCTGCTTTGAAATGCAATATAAAGTACATTCCAAAGACCACTGAATATAGGAGGCAGTAAATCCCCCTCCCATCGTATCTCTAAGAACATAGAGTGTGATGAACAGCGCATACCAGCGCGCGTGACCTTCGGCTGTGTCACATGACGTGTATCACAGAGAAATTTACACTGCGCTCCCCTCATTCTCAAATGCCATCCACGCTGCCGAGCCGTAATGGTTCACATATCAGCAGCCTGTCAGAGACTACAGCCACCACCACAAAACATGCACTATTTCTCAGCTGAGATGGTCGGCTTGTGCAGAATAAGTCAAGCAGACAACACCCCCCTTAGAAAAACATCCATGCAACCACTTATCTCCACAGGATGCAATGTCCATGGTATAACACTGAGGAGGTGGTAATGCCGTTTGTCAGCAGGACAACAACATTGTTATTCAGCGCTAAATGAAGAGGAAATGTGCAAATTGAATTTATTTGTCATGTTTGATCCTTGATAAACCACATTGTATTCATGAGAACACTTCTCTCAGGTTCTCCCAGAGTTTCAGAACAAAGTCTGAAACCCATGATGTCATTGCAGTGGTGCCTCCACAATGAATGACATGAAAATAAAAAATCTATTTTCAGCATTTATATGGATTTCTTTTTGTTAGGGCTCACCACAGCGAGCCAGTTGTATCCCAGGATGCTCCTCCTCACGCAACCAGCAGATTACCAATAAGCGGTTTGCACATTGCATCTGCGCATGCGTGGGTCAATCAAGTAAAATCAATTTTGGCTACCAAGCAAACCATGAGTACAGGTAGCTTAACCGTGGAGTGTAAGGTGTACAGGCATTGGTTTAAAGCTTTTAAGCCTTAAGTGACTTGTAGAATGACAGGTGCTTTGTGCTACGTACAGTATGTTCAACTCCTTTAATGGAATTTATAGACTTGAACTTTGGCGGAAAAACACAGTTTTAAGGCTACTCTGAGTCCACCCAAAGACAGAAAGATGAAATGTGATTGTAAGCTTCCCTTCCTTCATAATTTCCCGACTTTGTCAATATAGAAACCAGGGAACACATAGAGACTCAGGGGCTGCTCTGTAGCAGTACACAGGGGAACGAAAGGGAAATTGTTTTTTTGGCCACTTTTGTATATCATGTAAATTAGTCAGTAATCAATGAGAAAATGGTGTTGATGTAGATAAATTGCAGCGAGTCCAATTAGCATCGTACCTAACCTAGGTCTACGCTATCACTTAACGCTGTCACTTAAATCACGTTGCCGTCATAACAGGCAATAGCGGCGGCTCCAAAAACGCTTTAAATAATCAACTTTCCAGCAGTTGATATGGATCGTTGCTTTCTGCCATGTTTTGGTATTTTAATGTTAACCTTACCCATAATGCACCGGGCAGCCCGAGATGTGCAAATCACTTATTGGCAAGCAGCAGGTATCGAACCAGCATCATTTTGCACATAAGGCCAACACTTTCCTGTGCCACTTTCACTCAAGGATTGTCAAATAAAGAAAGAAGGAAAACCATCAAGATTAAAACCTATGTTGGAAAGCTGTTACTGTGTTGAAACTATGAATCCATGATGATATTTAAAGTTATCTGATACAGATTTTACAGAAACAGACATTTTTCTTCAGACAGAAATGTGAAAACAGGCAAACTGGTAACTGTTACAATTATTTTTGCCTGTACTTTTTGCAAGACTTGAGGAAAATGTGTCCCCTCCATCGTCTCCATGGCACAAGAACATTCCTGCAGTTTCTTGCGCTTCTTCTGATGTTTCTGGCTGAAAACAACACATTGTCCTATTCTTTCCCCCGACACGGCACACCAGTGTGAGCTGCACACATCACATTTGTAACCCTCATGAATTATTTCATAATCTTCATGATTCCCTTCCCAAATGTCTCTCATTATGCAGCCGTGAGTGATCGGCAGCTTACACCCTGACGTGCCGCCACTCTTTGCTTGATGTAAAGTCAACCACCCAGCGCTATCCCTCCTCGTGGTCTTTGATGGAGAGCTATAAAATATTAATTCCTCAACAGCTGTCTGGAGCTCTGTGTTTTCTGACATTGGTTGTCATTCTTCTAATAATCTACCCCAGTTTGGTCTCATTTGTGAGTCCCAGTTGAGGTGCCTGTAATCTCCTTCATTATTAATCTCACCGGCTAAAATGTCATGGCGCTAGACTGCGAGCACCAGGCATCATTTAATTCCTGTTTACTCGTCCTCTCCTATCTACTCAGTGAAGGCCCTCGCTCCACATTTCCCCTGAAGAATCGCCTTTTCATTCTGTCAGGAGAAAATGGGAATTTGCATTAAGATCTATACAAGCCACCACTCGCAGGCTTATCACTAACCAAATGGATCTCAACAGCCATCGGGCCTGAATGTGCAATGAGGCTTTGTGTTTTCTGACACAAATAAACCTGCATTGATAGACTGTAAGTCACAATGTACTTTCTCACAACGTTGAAACCAAATCTCCACTTTAGTACATCATACAAACTTTCCAGTCTTTACTTAACAATATTTTTTTCAGAGATTTTCTAATATCTAATTCCTGCCTGATTTAGTGCACATTTATTGGAATTTTAAAGATGAATTCATTATGGGTGGCACAGTAGTGCAGTGGTTAGTGATTACCATGCCTTTGCAGGACCTTTATTTTTGGTGTCGTTGGTTTCCTGCAGGTGCTCCAGTTTCCCCTACTACTAAAAACATGTACAATAGGATCCCCTCTGAGACCAGGACTCCCCTGAAAAAGAGATCTCAGTGGGACTCTCAATCCTCTATGACATAATCTTAGTAAACAGTATTTAAAAAAATAAAACCATACATTTAATGACTCCATCAATACACATAAAAGGCCTTTTTTTTATAGCAAAAAGTTTATTTCTTTGCCCCATTCATCTGCAGTGTCTCGCCTTGAAATTCTTGTGCTTGACCATTTTTCCACTCATATGAGTGATTACATGTGAGTGATTACATATGAGTGATCAATGGTCATGATGTTTAGGTTTGTGGAAATGGTGAAAATATATGTGAAAATACAGATAACTTTAGAAGTCCATGCACATGTGGCTTATGCTGTTTCGGTGTTCCTTTTATTGTGCCCTTGTTGCTGCTCCCTTGTCTCTCCAGCTCCCCTCACTGGTGCTGCTTTTATGTGCCATCACAGGGCTGTGTATCTGGCCTGGGACCTCAGTTGGAGAGAATACAGATGGAGACAGTCTGTTTGTCTGCCGTCTTTGTCATTCATCTGGGAACAGCAACATGCAGATAAAAAAGGAGCATAAGGGCGGTGTTTAAGCTCCATGAATATAAATACACAGATGCAGAATGCTTTCTGTCTAAATCTGATTTGAAATTGCATGACTCCACATAAGTAAAGGTTTTTCTGTGTCAGTCAAACTGGCAGTAGGCAGCAAAAGCGGCAGATTGATTCGCATTACCATGATTGGCAGTTCTTTTGGCTTTTTAGTGTGTGAAAAATTTAATTTTCAAATTGACTGCAACTCCACTCCACAACATCAGGAATATTATGTTAATTCAATGCACCACAAACTTGTTTCAGTGTAATAATAAGTAATAAGTATTCTAGCATGTTCCTTTAGCACAGGGATCTCCGACCAGTAGCTCGCCAAAAGTTTTCAACATTTCTTGAACACACTCTACAAATATTTAGGTAAATATAAAGAATAACACTATTAGTTAAATAGTGTTGAAAAAAACATCTTGGTGCAGTTCCACTTAAAGGCAGTATGCCTGTTTTTTATACAACAAACAATGAAAGAGGCTAGTTTTTCACTTTCCTCACACATTTCTAACATCCCAGATAAGTTTTTCACAACTTGTGGGGTCACGTTTTTGTGCCACTGTCACAAAAATGCTCAAAAATGACCCTGCATGTTCATAAAATTGATATAAATGCTTTATTATTTTCGTAATGTCTGAGTAAACACGCTAAAGGAGGACAACAGAAATATCATTCTACTACTACAAAAATAATCAGGTAGAGCGTTTTATACTGGTAGTTTCACGTGTTCTTCTGAACATTAGTAGCTCATTGCCATTTTTGTTATGTAAAAGTAGCTCACGGCATAAAAAAAGGATGGAGACCCCTGCTTTAGCATCCCTCTGAACAGGGTCTGTATCTTCCTTTCTCACAGTGCTGAACAGAATGGTTCGAGATGACACTAATGTTACTCTAATGTGAATTTGGAATATTATTAAAGATTCCATCTGGTTGACTGACTAACACAGGAATTGTTTGATGACTGAATACTATTCATGTTTGAATTTCTTTTTGATATAAACGTTTGTGACTTTGGTTTGCAATATGGACTATTTCAACATAATGATTGAAGCACCTGCCCTTTGGGACAGACCAACAGAAGCGCAGCTGCACACATCTTGGACCAACAGACCTTCAGACCACCACCATTCTCTCACACACAGACATCATTCATCCTTGTACACACGGAGGAAACCTACACAGACACGAGGAGAACATACAAACTTCACACACTAACAGTTTATACAAAATAGGCAATTTTATGCATAAAATGCCTTATCTGACAGAAAACTTGCAATACATTATTTTCTCATATTTATGTCAGTAATATACAGCCAGAGTTTCAAATTGATATCACTCAATTAAATTTATTTATGTTATCCCTATGTAAAAGTGCGATGAGGAGCGTGGCGGTACGATGGACGAGAGTAGGGCGAGACGATTGCTGCGATTTGAGCGACTAGAGCGACTAGAGCGACTAGAGCGACTAGAGGGACTAGAGGGACTAGAGCGACTAGAGCGACTAGAGCGACTAGAGGGACTAGAGCGACTAGAGCGACTAGAGGGACTAGAGCGACTAGAGCGACTAGAGCGACTAGAGGGACTAGAGCGACTAGAGGGACTAGAGCGACTAGAGCGACTAGAGGGACTAGAGCGACTAGAGCGACTAGAGGGACTAGAGGGACTAGAGCGACTAGAGGGACTAGAGGGACTAGAGCGACTAGAGCGACTAGAGGGACTAGAGCGACAAGAGGGACTAGAGGGACTAGAGCGACTAGAGCGACTAGAGCGACTAGAGGGACTAGAGGGACTAGAGGGACTAGAGCGACTAGAGGGACTAGAGCGACTAGAGCGACTAGAGGGACTAGAGCGACTAGAGCGACTAGAGCGACTAGAGCGACTAGAGCGACTAGAGCGACTAGAGCGACTAGAGCGACTAGAGGGACTAGAGGGACTAGAGCGACTAGAGGGA
>OMNZ01075160.1:0-10687 GCA_900303255.1 Lesueurigobius sanzi
ACTTTTGCTAGTGTTTTTATTTACATTGTGGTATCGGAGAAGTACTTGGTATCGGCGACTACTCGGAGTCCAGATATCGGTATCGGATCGGATGAGAAAAAATGGTATCGGAACAACACTAGGTGCCTCTCCATATGTACATGTGTAATCAATGCACACTTGATTCCAACAACATTCTCTCTGGTTATTCCATGTTTTACTTAGACAAGGGCCAATCACTAATATTTTGCATGTAGAAATACATGTATACCTTTTAATAGTCGACATCCACACTAGCTCTATTTCTTTCTTTGAGGCCCACTTTACTGCCATGTCAGCCATTTAATATCCAAACACACCAACATGAACAGGAACCCACACGAAGAAACCAGTATATACATAAATATCCTGAAATAGGGGTCCCCGACTAAATCTCCTCGAGGTCCACAAACTTTACCGTCCAGGCCAGCAGTCATTGGTGTATTTACACAGCAGACCTGATCGATGAATCAGTCATTTTGCTATTTCTAATTCCCTGTGGTTATTATATTGTTTATTTAATTGTTCATTCAGCCGTAGATAGTAAGTATATTGAGGATGAAATGCTTTGGGGTCCGGACTAAAGCCTCTGGAGGTCTGGATTTGGACCCAGGTCGGCCAGTTGGGGGCCCCTGGAGTAATGCATTAAAAGTTTTTTTCAAATTACCTCCAAAAAGGACTGCGAAGAACAAAAGAAAAAGGTGATCAAGAGATTAAGAAGCATCCCTACCCCCCCCCTGTATGTTATACTTTTTCAAATCTAGCACACTGATTTAATTTATTTTTATTTTTTTATCTATTCGAGCAATTTAAACAGTACAAAAAACATCCATGTGAGTTACATTCTTCATATGTACATCAGGCATCACATGTTATCAACACAAATACAATGGATACATAATCATAATATATATTTGCTCGAAAGGGAGTGGGATGAAGTAAGACTTATTTATCCCCACCCCCATGATCGATTTAGATTTTTGGATGTGCGTGTTGCTACGTGGACTTTTGATCAGATTTAAGATTAAGATTTAAATTAATCTTTAAACGAAATTAGCATTTAGAGCATTTAGAGCATCACTCAATCAATCAGTGGCAAAGATGTTAGTGCCTTATCAAAAGTGCAGGCGCAAAAAGTAAATAAATACACAAAGAATGTAAACAATACTCAAAGGTAGGGGCATGTAAACATAAAGACACGACACAAGGCAGGATAGTCTAAGGTTATTAGTAGCAGCATAGTATAGATATAGTATAGATGTTATGTGTATGCTGCATCAATGCACAGTCCAGTTCAGTTATCAGGTTAGTTCACAGTAGCAGTAGCAGTAGTACAGAGTAGTTGTATGTTTGTTGCACCAATGCATAGTCCAGACCCAAATCTTCTAGGAGATTGAACCTGGATGCTCCGAAGAAAGCCTGCAGCGACTGACAGTTTGTGAGGCTTGTTTATTTCTTTCTCATGCATTCCAAAAAAGAACATCCAAGTTTGCGTAGCTAGTATAAAATCCACTGAGTTATATTGTTTTTGCAGTACAACAGCCACTACATTTCCTTAAAAAAACAATGTTACAACCAGCCAATCGGGGGTCAGTTTTGCTGGATAAGGGGAGGGACAGTCTGCTTTGAAAACTTGACATGTTCTGACAAAATGTAAGTTTAGGAACAGGGAACGGCCTGCTGTAATTTTGGATAGCTCTATAAGTTTGGTTTGTCTGAAAATATATCTAAACCTAGCCCTAACCCTAACCTTAAAGATTTCCCTGTTACTAAACTTAATTTTTATCCCGAGCCAACTATATCTAGCACAACTGACCCCTGATTGGCTGGCTGTAACATTGGCCATGGGCAAATAACATGACACTGGCCCTGGACTCTTAATTACTTGGTGATATCAGGAGCATTGAGTGGGGATAAGTTCGCTGTTCTCTTTGGCGATCACCCACATGATGCGTGTCTCTGCTTAGCCATGTCTGACCTGTGCTTTTAACAAAGATCCTCCTATAATAATAATAATAATATAATCCTTTTATTCTTCGGTTCTACTTTCTGCCGACGCACATGTTGTCCAGTGACATCTTCCTTCTTCACAGAATCAACTTGTACCTCACTGACAGTTCAGCGCCCACGCTCCCTTCTTTTCTTTGAATCAATTGAATCGATAACCCACACGCTCTGAACACTTAGCCTCTCAGGCTTCGAACACGCGGGACACACTTAACTCGTAAGATCAGAGTTACCGCAAGCTCCGTCGAACTCTGACAATCCAATACTGTGCACTTAACTTCCTGCCTGCTCATTTTAACGACCCTCTCAATGTCCTTGTTTACCAGGCGATTGCCCTTGTGTCAACGCCTGCGTCCTCCAATAACCTCAGTCAAACACACACAATAAGTGATCTCCTGCAACTGTAGGCACTCCTCGCCATGAACAACTCGACAGCAGTCTACTACCCACAAGTTGACCCAATGACGTTACAAGTGTTGGTTACAGAATAGAACAAAATTGCAGGTTTTCATTAATTTAAAGTTTTTGTAAAATACCTACAAAAAAAATTGCATGAAAAGGTCCTAAATTGCGTGGATTTGTTGTGACAAATTCATGTATTAGTAAATAGCAGTGGACAAATCTGGGAAAATTCTAATTTCACCTTGGTTTTTGGGATTCAAAACTCAGGACTTTTTGTTCTTGGGTAGAATAATAATTGACAACTTAATTATCAATATGATTATAACTTTAATCTCTCTTCTGTCCTTCGTGTGAGTTTGTAGGTTGTGTTAATGTCTTAAATCCAGCACTGTCTTATACTGTATGTCTTACTTAGCGTTCTTTTAGTAAGACATAAGACTTGTTTACCTGCTTGACTAGTTCCGGCTACTCCCTGTAACCGCCACTGAATCAGAGAAGCCATCGAGATTAGGAAACGTGCACCGACATCGATGAACCGGGACGATGGAGCGTACACCCTTTCTCACACCTGGGATGCTTACCTGGAGAAGGCGTCAGTCAGTAGCTTCCCCTGCTGACTGGAACATCCATGTAGGCGGCCTCAGACACTTCACCATCACGTGACGGTTCTGACGAAGGCTACAGGAAGTAGCCGAAACTAGTCAAGCAGGTAAACAGTCCTCCTGTCTTACTAAAAGAAGTTTAAACTAAGAACACAGTATGAACTTTTTGAAAACAAAAAAAAAACTTGTTGGCAATTGAGGATTGTGGCATTAATTGAGAAATGTTTTTCTACCGACATACCTATTTATGTGACTAAAATTCAGGCTCTTGACCCAGTCTCTCCTTCTGTATTGCCTAATATCAGAACAAAAGTTGCCTCAAAGGACTGCACAGACATCAAAAGACAAAACAGTAATGTCCAAACAAATTGAATGAACAAAACAAGTCTAGAATGTCACCCATCCTTAGATCTTCCTATAAGTAAAAACAAAACAAGAAAAACAATGGAAAAAACAGAGAAACTTGACTTAAAGTGCTCAACAACTACATTATGGAAAGAGCATAAGAACTATTATTTTGTTGTTGAGTAAAAAATGTGATCTGATTAAGCACACATATATTATGTGTTGAGAATGCACATATGTATTACGCTCCAACAAACTGTTGCCCAGTTGCAACACCAAAATGTCAAAATGTCATAAAGTTTTCTGATAAGAAGATAATTAGACTTTAGTCCATGTGTGCTGAACATATGGACTAAAGTCTAATTAACTTCTCATAAAGATGTGTTCAGAAACACATGCATGGTGCTGGCCAGTGCTGTCGGCCATATACAGCACTATATATATATATATAATCTGGCAGGTTTGTAAATCCAATCACCATCAAATTATGATCCAACATTTATCATTTTTCTTTTACAATAATATAATTCTATAACATTAACACAATCTATACATAAATGTGGGATGCAAATTAAGCTTTCATACATTGGTGAACGTTACAGAAAATAGTCAAATGTTGAACCAGCTTTTGAAAAAAGCATATGCTTGTTTCAAAAGCTTTTAACAGTGAAAAGGCCATAGATAGTTGTTATGTAAAAAGGTAGCAGATAATTCCACCTTTCAGTGAATAATAACGATATGTTTAGGGGGATTTTTTTTCCTTTTTGACATCTGTGCGCAAGTGCGGGCACGACAAACACTTCCAGGAGAGTTAGTCGACAAAATCCCCAATACTAGATGCACTTTAACGTCTGAAGAGGAGGGAGAAGCTTAAAATCTGTATTGCAACAAAATCAACGTTATTCAACGCCCATACGAGATCTGGGATGTCGAAACACGATGGTCCGACTCGCCTCTGTCTTGGCTACAAATCTGCTGAGGAGAAATTCATTCCTACTTAATAGAAAGCCCCGGACCCTTCACTCATGAGCAATTAAAGGCTTTCACAAGTCTGGAGGCCTGTGATTATTTTGTTTCAAGGAAAGTTGGGCCAATTTATTCTGGGAAACAGAAAATCGTGGTCGTGCTAAAGCAGAGGACCATCTCCTGCGGGTGATCGCCAAATCATGACTGATCACTGCAAGTCTTTATTGATCAGTGTCCTTATTTATTTAGTTAATGAAGGAAACGAATAGTGGCTGGTGTACCGTGACTTTATGATTTTATACTAACTACCAAACTTGAAATCTTCTCTAAATAATACGCAGTCACTAGGACTTACCATGAACTATAATGAGCCTCACAAACTCCAGGTGATGAGCGTCCGGGTTTCATAAAGGTAAAGGGCTTTTATTTTGTCATTGTACAATGTACAACGAAATTACATAGATCAAATGGAGGGTAGGTCCTGAGCCGCTGCCATTGTGGACCAACCTGAACATACATGTTTTTAGTGGTAGGGGAAACCAGAGCATCTCCTGATTGCCCCATTTCTTCCCTTTTTCGCGGTCCGTTGCAGAGGAAATTCGAAAAAACTTTGAATCAGTCCGCCAAGTGTGTGGTACAATCGACCACACAGCAAGAGTGAACCATCTGCTTCACAAAATCCTCCTCCAAACGTGCAAAACAATCAAACTACTAGGCTACGCTATTTCGCATATGCTGCTTCTTGCCACAAAATGAAGTGTTCCGAAAGCTAAACAATGACGTCACAAAAGATCCTCATATAGCGTGGACAGATGGCATTTGTGAAGAGTGATTTACTCTTGCCTTGAGGTTGATTAAATCATTTGATATGATCTAATTACTGAAATGAAATACAAATTACACTGAGGCGCTTAACTCCCACACAGCGTGCACTTCATCTTAACCTGTCGATCAGGCGCAAATACCTCCTGACATTTGTTGTACAACACTGCAGGAATTAGAAAAAGAAACCTCGTGCTAATGGAGGTATATCAGGTCTCACTTGATATCTCTAAATGTGTATGTTTTGACCCCATTTAGTGCCTGCTCAGTCTAGTCCTGAAGTCCTTCTGAACTTAACTTCACATTCGAGTAACTCATTGGAATAATAGTTTTGATGATGGCTCACATTCACAGTGGCATTGTTTCAATAAGCCTCTTCAATCATCATCATTTAAATGGTTTTATTTTGTTGATATAAATTAGTTACAAACATTTGTTCAGAGGGGATTTTGTATAGTTTCTTTAGGTTTTGAATAAACTAGTAATTAGTAGGGCTCGGCGATTATGAAAAAAATGTATATATCTTGATTATTTTCCTCATATTGAACAATTTCGATTCAATTTTTGTCTAGATAAGAAAAACTAATAATATGGCCTTAACTATAGTAGCTGTGATTATACAGATTGTGGGGCCGACCCTGTTGTAATGCTATAACTGCGTGCTATCTGCTAACTTCCTACTACAGAGGCAGAAATGGGCACTTCCCCTCTCACACTGTAGCTACAGGACACCACACAGCTCTCACATGGCCAGGGACAACACAAAAAACATGTGCAGAGACAACGCAAGATTACAACAGCTAGCGTTAGCTTAGCGTTAGATTAAGTTTACTAACAATTGTTAGAAAAGCATCTCTGGCCGACCTTTTCCATTGGAGTAGAAATCCTAAAGAAATGCTCATGTTGCTTAGTGCTCCAATATTTGGGGGAAACTGCCAGGTCATTTTTTTCCACCATCAGCAGTTAGCTACTTACGAAGCTGGATTGATTATGCGGACGCTATGGAATCAACCATGTAGGTTAACTGAAAACAACCATAGAGTGTTAACAACTGAGCATTTACCGCCATCTACAGGACTAGACTTGCAATTGCTAGTAAGCAGTATAGACAGGAGCAACGAAAAGGTTAACGCCCCCTTTTCGGTGACACCAGAGGCTGCGTCCATTGAGATTAATGGGGAAACATCGACTGAGATCTTCACATTTACGTCTGAAAAATAACAATTTATGCGTTCAGAAAAGGGGGCGTTAACCTTTTCGTTGCTCCCCTCTATACATTTTTTTCTGCAGATGGATTGGCCAGTTGGCGTGACTATTACAGCTCACCACGCATTTCTCGTAATTGACCTCTTTTAATATCGAGATTCGATAAAAATTTGATTAATTTCCCAGCCCTAGTTATTAGTGAACAGATTTCGTTTTTGGGGGTGCTCAAAACTCAATAAATAAGGCTAGGACTGCGAGACTGTAAAGTTTGAAGTCTGTGGGGGGGCTACTAAAGTGGAGTGGTTGAGAAAATGGTCACTGAAGTTACAACGTCCCACATAGTTTTATGGAGAAGTAGTACAATAATTACACTCATTGTAAAGATTTCCGGGTGAAACTTTATGTACAGTATTAAGAGAGCAACTGGCCCAAAACCTGAACATTGAAAAAAAAGAGTTTTGCCTGCAGTGAAATGAATACTGATAATCCTTAACGATGACACTGTCTCGGTTTAGCCCTGGTGATAACATTTTCCAAGTTCATATTCTGGTTTTATTGTGAATTAAACTGGATATTCCCTGTTTATATCAGTATCATGATGAATTAATGTGAAAACAGCATTGAAATATGCATGTGTGGCAGAGTGCTCGGAGGTGCTCTGTCCCAGTGCTGACCCCGCCTTCGTATAGTGTATGTGCTTGAATATGGCTCGCTGCATTATTCATGGGTACATAGTGTATACTGCAGGCTACTTCCTATAGAATTATACTGCGGATCTGAATGGCAAAAGACCTGATTATCATGTG
The DNA here is from genome assembly GCA_900303255.1 of Lesueurigobius sanzi. Classification (NCBI taxonomy): domain Eukaryota; kingdom Metazoa; phylum Chordata; class Actinopteri; order Gobiiformes; family Gobiidae; genus Lesueurigobius; species Lesueurigobius sanzi. Next base: position 7,175 of record OMNZ01075160.1, read on the forward strand.
GGGTGAAATTGTTCAGCGATTTGTATAGGACATTTGTAATGTGCATGTAAAACAGAGGAGAACATTTTATTGTAACTTACTGCAACGGAAGAATACAGAGGCGTCATTGCATTACACTTTCTCAACCACCTTCTTCTTCTTCTTCTTCTTCTTCTTCTTCTTCTTCTTCTTCTTCTTCTTCTTCTTCTTCTTCTTCTTCTTCTTCTTCTTCTTCTTACAGTGTAGTAATCAGTTGTAAGCCCCCCATGGCACAACAGCCAGCCTTTATACGCGCCCTAATGGGAAAGGACCACCCATTGGAAGATACCATGATCTGATCTGGCAAGTATTTTGACATTTTACATAAAAACAAAGTATTTGTGCCAAACAATAAGTGTTCAAATACAAACATACATACAAAAGGAAACTTAAAACGAAACTCAAAACCAGTCCCCCCCCTCCCACATGGTTAGGCCCAAGATTTAAAAATGGCTGACATAGGACCCGCCTCCTCTTTGTCTAGAACCATGTGGTGCAGGTAAGTATTTGTGTGTGAATTGAACAATGAGAACAAACCAGTATAACTATTGGGACAAAACAAAACATGAAATACTCTACAGATTACAAATGAAGACTGAAGATTTTAATGAAAACTTTAGAGAAAACATGCCCTAAAGTTTGTAACCGATGTCTGTTCATGCTCGTGTTTACAGTGGGCTGCGGAAGTTTGGGTACCCCTTGTCAAAATTTCTGTCAATGTGGAAAATGATGCAAGGGGAAGATAAAATGACCTCCAAAAGGCATGCATTTAATTCACTAGCAAGACTTTATTGAAACAGTTATAAGGTGACACGGATAAAATGCAGTTTTAGGGCTTCGATGAGGCTTGGCTCTCGGGCCTGCGTCCCCCTGTCACCGGCCAGAGAATGTCTTTAAAGAGGGTGGGAGGGTGGGGCACTGAGACGAATAACGAGAGGACGAAGAGGGTAAACGTCCGGCTTAAATAGAGTCCTGCTTCATATACTGTACATGTATTAGATGTTTCCTTTACATTTACAAAATCAGGTCTTATTTACGTTTACAAATTTCAAAATAGCAGAAAAGGAAATAAGTCTGTGACAAAAGTTTGGGTGCCATGGATATTTAATTTCAAATAGCCCCCATTTTGGCAAGTTTCCGCTTTTGTAGGCAGCCAACAGTTTGTCAATCCTTGTAGCTAGAGATTTTTGTCCATTCTTCATAACAAAATTCTTCCAGAACTGAAAGATATCTAAGCTCTTAATGCTGCAACAAAAAAGGCTGGTTCTTTGGGTAGATGAGTGTGCACCCCGGGGAAGGCTGAAACACGTTGGTGCGTATTTTAAAGCTTTAGCCATGTTCGAATAAAGGCTTTTTAGTCATTCTTTTTCTACACCAGTGTGCCTTGGATTTTTCCTTGGGAACAGCCACATTCTATTCTGTTTTACACTTTTCTACCCAAAGAACCAGCCTAGATATCTAAACTCTCTTGCATGCACTGTTTATGTCAGTAGACTGTGTAGGCCTTGGGAAACTGCACCTCTAGAGGTCGTCCATTGTGAATTTTGTGGTGTGTTCAGGATTATTATCCATTTGTGGAAGCCATCCACTGCTTCACTTTTTCACAGATTGTGTTATGTTTTCTACCAGAATTGGTTGGAAACTGTGAAATGTTCCCTGGGCCTCTGGCTGCAGTACAAGCCCAAAACGCGATTGATCCACCCTCATGCTAAACAGTTGGAGAGATGTTCTTTTCAGGAAATTCTGAAACCTTTCCACCCCAAACAAACCTTTGCTCATTCCTGCCAAAAGTTCTATTTTGATTATTGTTTCCAAAATGCATCAGGCTTGTCTAAATGTTATGCCTAAACTTTTGGATGCCACAGAGCTTTTGGCCGTGCTTTAGCAAGTCCAACGTGTCTGTGTCGCAATCTTGAAGGGTGAGGTTTGTCTATTTTGTACGTTGACATGAATGCTGAGATATTAAGGGACTAAACTAGCCAACAATGCAACATGAATAAACATTTAACTTATGACCATGTATCTTCCATTCAAACAGATGATGGACAGACTTTGTTTTGGAAGAGCAGACTGTTATTTGTGAAATAGTTTGGAGACATGTAGATGAAATGCACAGATGAGATGCTTAAATAATCCACAGATTGTTTCTTTCAGGTGGGACTTGTGTAACGTTTTATGGTAATTTCTCCAGCGTTTAAACTCTTAGGAGCGAATTCATTAAAATGTTTATGTGTCTTTATGCCCGCCTCTCGTTCTCAGAGGTCACTGCAGCAATGAATCTCTCCATCTGTCAACGTTGTCCTGAAACAGTTTGTCTCTATAATGATCGTCTTGAATACTGCAGTGTGGAAGTGGCTATTTTTGACACTTTTGTTGCTCCTTTTACAAGCGTTTTGCCGAATACATATTACGAAACAAGTAAATAAATGCTAGGCTGGCAGTTTCTACTTGCAATGAGTATCAATGGCTGCCTTTAACATGCAGAGCAAAAATCTGACCTTTGTCTGATCTCTGGAGTTCTCAGATCATTGACTTGGCATGGACACAGCATAATCTGACATTGATTTAGATGTAATCTGATTTATTTCTGTTCTTTCACACCTTTGCATTGGCTAACTAGTAAAATACAGCGTCAGAGACGATATCCATGAAATAAATCCCAAATTAGTTTGAAGACCAAGAAGAAAGCTCAGTGTACAGTTGAAAGTCCAGTGTTTAACCCTATACACCTAGGGTTTAGACTAGAGTGTGGAAACCCGACCGATGTCCGACGTCGGTTAGATTCGGACTCTATTTATAGAACTTATGTTCTGGCTCGGGTCGGGTTCGGACACACAGCGTGCCATAAATTAAAATGGGCCTCACCCTCTTTAACTTAAGAAAGAAAGAAAGAAATACAGGCTTATCCTATATTATGCAGAGAATTCTATTGTGAAAGGTCAACAGGAAGTGCCTTATTTCTTAGATTATTGACAAACTGGCAACTTTGGAAAGAGTCCCCGTTGTTTTGCACAAGGCTTCAAGCCGTGTACATTTTCAACACATGAATACAGCATTTATGAAGGCACTGCACAAAGAGATAGCGGAGACAGCGCCTTCGTCACGTGAGCCAGGAAAACAAAACACCACGCGGGTGGAAAGTGTGCAGACTTTTCCCCCGCGGAGGCTGCACAGAGCCATGTGATGGCTCTCGACGCTGCGTAAAGACTCTATGGCCGGCTCAAAGTGCTCCCACATCGCCTTCTTTTGTCACAGCTACGAAAGTTTGGGGATTATGGGCAGATAGTTGGCCCTTAGCGTTGCATTTAATCACTAAATGTAGCACGCTTGAAAGTAGTGGGAGTTTAACCTAGTACGTTCGCGCATGGGGGCTACGTCTTTCCTCCCCTGGTCTTTCCTCGTGTCCCATCGTATCTTCATCATATTTCCTTGTCTTAGCTTTAGGGAGACTGTTGTTTGTCTCATTATCAGTCACTCTCGCTGTAAAATAGCGAG
>OMNZ01075165.1:21775-34493 GCA_900303255.1 Lesueurigobius sanzi
ATTACTTCATTGATATGACTCTAATACAGCATTCAGATGATACTAGTTCAATTTGTTATGAAAATAAAGAGTCCAAGCACTTGATGATGCACCATTAGGAGGTGTTTCAGAAGCAATTAAACAAAAAAGTACCAGGCGAAAATAACAATTAAAAATTTCTCAGTCCTCAGAGGGTTAATTGTATGTAAATGTTTTATATGACTAGGGCTGGGTGACAAACATTAATATCTCCATATTTAGGGGAACAATCAATTCTTCTCAATAACGATGATCAAGCTATATTTTAAGCTATATCAAAAAATATGTAATAATGTGCTGGTAAATGAAAAGATGATCTTGAATAAACTGCAAGTGGAGAAGAAATAACATTATTATACCTTTTTTGAGAGGTCATGATCATTTTGTTCATTGTAAATTTATACCTTCTTAACAACAATCTTGTAGACAATATTACTCTCTTTATATGACCGTCCTAAATAATTGCTCATTGTAAACTTTAAAATTACTGTTTGGATTTGCCAAGCCTAATTTAGACCAATTCAGTTCTACTGAACTTAATGTATTTTGTTAAATTTAGCTAAATACTAGCCTGGTCTTACCATCCCCTCGTACTCATCTCCGTTTTCAGGTGGGAGGAGTCAACTCCTTTTAAAGTTTGAAACAATTGGATCTGATTTTACCCAATCACTAGCCTGGGCTTAGCTATCCATATTAGCATTTCCTGCATATGCCTGATGTCACCTACAACACCCGCCTCCCCCGCTCCCTGAATGGTCCGACGCGATTCAACCGATGTTAACGCAGCCACTGAGATCAGACCCAGACGTACATGTAGGGAAAATGATAATTGACCGGAGTTCATGGATGGCTAAGGCCAGGCTAGCTAAATACTGTATCTAAAGTCGTCTTCACAGTGCCACTAGTCGACCTAAAGCGGCTCTCGACCCGAGAGCGGCACTTTAAGATCTGTGTGAATCCAGTCGCACCACTTTAGACCAGTCTAAAGTGAGTGTTAAAGAAGTAAAAGAAGCTCTCCTCAAGTCTGCCACGTCCTGATGCTAGACGTCTGTACGTGTGTCCTTTCAGACCCTCCAGAAAGTACTGCAAAAGTCACAATGCAGCCACTAAATGCCTCTGACACTGTTTTAAAAGGTTAAACTGCCTTTAATATTTATGGTGTGTCATATCAGGCGCGACTGAGCCACACAGTCATTTACTGCTGTATGACTTGAGACGGGACAAATTGTGGCTATTGTCCTTTTGACCTGAACGCAACTATGTCTTTCAGCTCAAAACTCAATATACCACTCCAATAAAACGCAATTGAAAAGCATTTATCTTTATTTGATGTTGCACTAGTTCACTCTGTAATCCACACAGAACCATTCACTTATCCTAAAAGCTACAACTTTCTTTTAAAAAGGCATAGTGTTTTATTCAAGGAGAAAGTTATTGCGACGGAACAGATATAAAAAAAGAGTTGTTTGATTTGATAACTTATCTTAAATATTGGAACATATTTTACCAAATCATTACAACACAGTATTTAAGCCATGTTTTAACATTGTTCTCTTGTCAAAAACAGACCTGGAGGAGTATTTCACATCATTCTCGCAGGTTTGAGTTAATCCTGTTCACTTTGGTCGTTTCTTCCTGGTTGACTTCTCTTACGGTTCGGCGCTTCAATCCGTTCTTCCTGGGTATTGTGTGTTATTGTTCAAATCCGAAACTGGCCTCCACATTTTTAAAGCCCATAATCCAGTTCTGAGCAGTTCTGTGTTCAAAGATGGACACAATGTTGTATGAAAGAGATTTTCACTAAATTATTCCCACTGCTGCCTGCGGGGGGAGCTCCAGGTCAAATCCTGTTTTAGAGCAACTGTCTAATCCTTACAGCGACAATTTTTCTTTTCTAAAAGGTAAAATATCAATGCTAGGTACAAGAGGATATTTTAAAGCATGTTTTTAAGCCTTATATGCTGGACATGTCCAATTTGCTGGTTTTTCAGCATCATGTGTCAAGATAAGGGTTGGAAAAATCGAAGTAAGGACCAAAATAAAGCTAAGATTCAACAAAATTATGAAAAATCATGCCAAATAATTTTGGAAAAATGCACTTTCTCTGCCATCCAACATCGTGGCTAGCAACTCCGTGGTGTTGCGGTGAGCACAGAACTGCTCAGAACAGATCCAATGTTGAATTATGGGTATGGGGACAGTTTTGGATTATGTGTTTTTGTTTAAACAAAGCTGTGTTTGCAAAAAATATTCGTCAAATGGAATATCATGTTAAGTTTGCGATAGATTGCGGCTAATTGCGATATGGATATTTGGCTTAACAAAGGTATTAGACCACCACCCAGTATAAGGTGTTTGCCACGGCTGCCATAATGTAACAGGTTTTCATATTACCAAAATATATTTTTATGTTTCTATAATGGTTAAGGAAAAAGGGAATCTGGAGCTGGATCTGATGGACTGGCCAAGCCAAAGTCCAGACTGAACAGATCTGGGATTTAGTGAAATCAAAAATAGAGCAGACCAAAGTCTCATCCAAAGCAAGTCTCTGGGGACAGCTACAAACTATTTGGAACTCAATAACAAAAGAGACTTTGCAAAACTACATAAAATATATATTTTCTTAATGAATAAGAATGGAATTGTTCATTTGAGGCAAGCTTTTGATATATTACTAAGTTATTTATGTTTTCTTGTTTTCATGACAGGTGGTCTAATAAATTAAGCACTGTGTTATGAAGCCCTTTTGGGTTAGTTGCTGCGTCTCCTCGGTACCCAGTTTCCAAAATGCCAGAATATTATATTCTGTCATTTTGAAAAGCTACAAGTTTCAAAATGAATTCTGATTAGTTCGGACAAGGCCTTTGACTAAGCTCTTTGTCTCTCCATCTCCGAAATCCTGCCACACGGCCCTCTGATTCCTTGTCAAGTCAAAACGCCTAAACGCTCGGTGTGATTGTCAGTCGGGCAACGGCACGGTGCGTTAACCTGCGCTCCATTTAAAGTCGTGCCTGTAAGAGCAGCAGTTTTCTCCGGGATTTTAATAAGCGTGTTGTAGGAGAGGCCCATTTTGTCCGCCTCTGGATCCAATAGAAGCGTGTAATTACCTTTAAGACCTGCTCCCTATGCTCCGGGATTAGCCATAATCCATAACCAAAGCCATAACTTTTGCTACGCCACGTTAATTTCCCAGACACAGACACGAGCAGATTCACAGAAATGTCCAGATTCATTTTAGCAATTTAAGAACAGACGCCGAACAATGACAACAATTAAGGTGATGCGTTTTTTCGTAACTTTGTCAACTACTGTATATAAAAGCAGGCAAATTGAAGAAGCGTCCATCTATTTGGCTTCAGTTTTACGTTTGACAGTCGCTTTTTCCCCACAAATTTCACAATATACCACAACAGAGCAAAAAGGATTTCATTCAACTCAAAAATACTGTAGGTACAGAGCCTGTTTAGCTCTGTACCCATGTTCTACTCGTTACAAAAGAAAGTTATAATAAAGGGTCTCCAATGGTAACTGGAGACTGTGAAGTGCCCGTAAAGTACTACCTTAAGTCAATCTGCTCTTTCAGTCTTGGAATATGTGGAGTATCACTTGCTATAGGACAGATGTAAGCAACATCAGGCCTGCGGGCAAAATCGGGCCCTCTAGCATTGAACCTCTGGCCCCTGTGGTGATTTTGACAAATATCATTACACGCATCAGAGGTCAAATACCTTTTAAATTACTCTAAAAGTGCTAAAAAAAAAAAATACTATAAATTTATTATCCAAACCCTCTGTTAGGTCAAGATAACTTTCTTATCTTATGTGATGGACAACACAAAATTCGGCTTTAAGGCGAGACCCTGCAGGGAAATAGAGAATACATTTTAGTGATATCAATGTGAATCTATTACTGGTATTTCATTCATTCATATTTATTTCAGGCAAAAACATATCACAGTTGGCACAGGGGGCACACATATGAGAAAAAAATGTCTTGCAAGTTTCCTTTTAAAAATAAGCCATGTTTTGTGTGAAAATGGTCAAAATTGCCTATAGTTTTTGGAAATGAAATCTAAATAATGGATAGAGCAAGGCTTAAATTGGTATGGTGTTCTTTTGTTGATATGTTTGTTACAAAGATTTGTTCAGAGGGGACATTGGATATTTAGTTTTAGTTTTTCTGGGGTTCAAAGCTCAGGCTATTATTGAAAAATCCCTCTAAACAAACCTCCAAAATATTGTTAAGTACAAGACTGGAACGTTTAATGGCTGTAGGTGCTGCTAAAGCGGAAATGTTGTTGCAAGAGTGTAAGAAAAATACATGAGAAAGTGGCCTTTGAAGTTACATTTCCCATATAGTTCTCAGACCTCATTGTGAAGATCTGGCAATTTATTTATTTCCAGGTGAAAATTTAGATGATAAAAGATAAAACTAGCCCGTGGAAAATTTGTGGATGAAATTTTGTGGACCCCACCATGCAGGAATACTGTTGCCGCTCTGTATGCGTTTCTCTCATTCCTTAATGAGGGCAAGAACATCATTGAGGCACCAAAAGGCGAATGGATGTGGAAGCTGAACTTAAACAAGAAAAGCTCGGATCTGTTCAAGAATGCACTGGAGAGAAGTTTGCTTTGTGAAGATGGAAAGCTGGACATTTTCACACATTTCATATTTGGTATGACCAATTCAAACTGGAAGGTTCAGCCCCTGGAGTTTCCGTGCGGTACCGCTGCTATAGGAGAATATCAAACGTACAGGTGCCCAAAACCCACCCAAACAGCCACTACAAGGTCAAATACAATAAAATAATATAGTATATACATTAAAAAGTGGGCACAGTGAACAGAGTCTCGATCTAAAAGCCAAAATCGCAATCACATCGCAATCAAAATTCCAGCTAGACCTGGCCGGAGATACCATACTCACAATATGGTCTCCTTTTTATTTCTGTCTTGGAAAAAAACAAAGCTAAAAATGTGAAACAGAACAACACTGGTACGAGAGCACAGGTGGAAGAGAACAGCTCGTCTCCTCGGAGGACGTGCGCCCGGGAACATGGGGGCTGTTGTTTTGAAATAGAGCTTAATATCCTGCTTTTACTGCTGATGGGGACGGGTGCGCGCCTGTGCTCTTACGGTCTCCGCGCTCATATCGGGGGCCGGATTACTGTATAAAACACACTAGATTAAAGACATAACAGTAAACACACCTCGGCACGGCTTTGGATGCTCTCACGCCGTCATCCATCTACTGTAGTGTCGATAAATATGGTTTAGATCTTACCACAAAATATCCACATGTGCTTTTATGTAGCTCTCCGTGGAGGCTTGAAGGAATGGAGCAATGGTGAGCATGTTAACAACCTCTGGTCAATAGCTGATTTAAATACGTTTTTTGGCCTTATTAGCGTGCAATTAGCCTCATTTTAGCCACTTAGCATTGCCTCTTGACTTGATTTTAAACTGCCCAGATAATCACAAATCAGTCTCAAGTGGCATTTTGGAGCCAATTGAACACGCAGACTTACTATTCACCAGCTTGTAGTTTTAATAATAATAATAATAATAATGCTTCGGTCTTAAATAGCGCTTTTCTGGACACTCAAAGATGCTTTACGTGGCATTATTCATTCACTCCAGACTCAGTGGTGGTGAGCTACTATTGTAGCCACAGCTGCCCAGGGGTAGACTGACAGAACCACCACACATTCACGCACTACATTCACACAGGCAAGGTGCGTGAAGTCTCTTGCCCAAGGACACAACAACAGTGTCAGGTTTCTCACTCTACCTGGAAAAGCTGGAAAAAGACTGGCCCATATTCTAGTCATGGAAAATGAGTAAACATGTCAAATGTCCTGGGAAAAATATTTTGCCTCTGAAAATATTGTTAATCCCTTTGCTTTTCTGTTCATAGATGAATTCTATATTCTTATCAATTTACATAAGAATAGAAAAATATAGGGGCTTGCCATTAAATCTGCTTTTGAATGCTCTAGAACACGCGGAAAATGATCTTATATTTAAAAAAATGTCCTGGGGGAGGACACCCAGACCCCCATTTCTCTGTTACTCATTGAAAATGGTAGCCCATTTTTTACTTTAAATGTCCTGGAAAAACCTGGAAATGACCTGGAAAATAATATCAAGTAAACAGTGGGAACTCTGAGTGTGCACAAAGCCACTCCCATGGTGCCATAGAGGGGAGGAACGAAAAGATCAACGCCCCCTTTTAGGGTACACCAGAGGCCGCGTCCATTGAGATGAATGGGGAAACGGAAATCGAGTGAGATCTTCAAATTTACGTCTGAAAAATAACATTGTATGCGTTTCATATATTTGTCTAATATAAAGGAGAAGCAAATCAAGATATTTTTGCTATAGAAAATTCACAGAGAGGACAGTTAATGTTTTAAAGTGGGCTAAAGTTAGCAGGAAGTTAGCATGTTCCGACTTCAATATGAACTGTTTAGCCGTTCATTGGTCAAAAACAAAGCAATATTGAAACATGAGAAGCTGCAACATGACTCACAGTTACAGTATATGGGCAAACTACTACAACCTTGGATTTTATCTAATTAAGTCACTATATGAACGGCTAAACAGTTCATATTGAAGTCACAACATTCTAGCAGGAAGTTAGCGTGTTGGATTGGCCCTGGAATTACAGAGACATTAGCAATAAACTAAAGACTAAATCTCCATTTTGAGAATTACCACTTACCCTCACATTGTTTCAGTTGACCCCCACCTCAATGTTGAACTATAGGCTCTTTAGTATGGGGTATACTGTACAACCAATATACCCCATACTTCTCTGGGTTACAGTATATTCCTACAACTACTGTCTGCCTGTGAGGGTTCCTCTTGTCCCCTGAATGTGAGAACTTGTAGGTCACCTCTGATAGCTCCGTCTCTCCTTATCACTGCCCCGCTCGCTTCTATCTGTCCGAGCGCATCACTCTCTTCCCCCCCCTCTATCTCGCTCCCTCTCCTGCCACTCGCTCACCTCTCGGTCGCCCTTTTCACCGCTAACTTCACATCCCCTCCGCAAGGTTATCGCTCGCCGAAACATGGCCGAGTGGAGCGTGTCTGCAGCTGCCAGTGGTCTTTTTAACACATGTGTGGCCTGCGAGGTAAAGGTCGGGCGAGATTATGTGGTGATCTGGATCTGTAATGTGTTGGAGTATGAAGGGAAGCGCGACGGGTGAATAGGGAAAAAACTTAAATTGAGTGATATTAATATGAAACTTTTTCTGTATATTATTGACTTAAATATGAGGAAAAAATGTATTGAAAGTTTTCTGTCATTTTATGTTTTCATATAAACATTTGGCATTTTATGTGTAAAAGTGACCAAAATATTGTCAGCAATGAAAACTACTTAGTGAATAAATCCTTACAAGTTCAAATTTTGCCTTGTTTTTTTGGATTCAAAACTCAATAAATCAGGCTAGGAATGAAATATCAAAAAAATCCCTCTGATAAAGTCAGAATATTGTTAATTACAAGACTGGAAAGTTTGGAGTCTGTTGGTGCTGCTGTAGATCTCGATGCAAGAGTAAAGTCAAAACAAGATGTAGTCTGTGTATTTTCTTCACTAGCTTGTCCCACAAAGGATATTTTCATGTATGACGGACAGCGTCTTGTTGTGAACTTTTCACACTCCACGTGGATACCAAATATGTCAAAATGTATGGATGGATAGTATACGTGGGTGAGAGGAGAGAGAGGCGGAGGAAAAAGTCATTTCCTAACATGGTAGCTACGATGTTTAGAGACCATACTACACAGAAATCTCAAAATCAGTGGTTTCCCCTGCCAAATTTGATTGTCCTCCTTCAGTATGTAAGAAACTCATAAATATTGACTTGTGTATCTATTTGCATCAGTTTCATGAGCTTGCAAGCCTTTAATGGGTCTGGGTATCTTTCGTTTTTTTCCGGTAACAGTGCTTTGTTTATGGTGACCAGCCCATACTTGCATTTAATGATTATCTAGAACAGAGGTTCCTGAACATTTTAGGTTGAGACCCCTCAAATCGTATCAGCTACAACTCATTGTAAAATATAGTTTAATGGGCAGAACATAGATTAAAATCACTAAAATATACAGTTTTCATGATTTCATGATTTCATGATTTCAAATTTCAAGCATTGAATTTGTCTATGGAGCTGCAATCATAAGAGCTTCAAGTAGCATTTTTTGTTAATTTTGAAAGAAATGCTCCTTGGGAAAAACTTGTGACCCACTGATGATAATCCTGTGACCCACTTTTGAGTTCCCGACCCACCAGTTGAGAAACACTTCATCCAGCTTACTTACCAGAGGAACTTTCGAAAAAGCAAGCAACCAAAATGTATTCACCGTTGTGCTCATAAGTTTACATACCCTTTTAATCCTTTGGCCATGTTTCATAGAATATGAATGATAACACAAAAAACTTATAGCATTTTGGAATTCTTACACATCCTGATCCTGAGATGGCAATGGTTCAACAGATTGCACAGGTCCACTTATCCCCAAAGCTTGGCAGGTACAGACTCCCAGCTCCCTATACTGCTGACACGTAACATGTCCAGTCTCCGAAGTCACACTGGTGGCCTCGTCTCGCTAGTAAGCACTTTTAAAACTATGTAATGAGGAGTAGCACTTGCATGTGACGGATGCTTGTGTCTTGGCCAGATTTTAGGCTACTTCTTTAACATCTTCTTTTTATCGCTCCGAATGGGATATTTTTCCCAGTGGATGAATGACAAAAATAAGTACATGTGCCTCTACCCATGTCGTCTACCTTCTGTGCTGCCCTTGTGGTCGTGCCTACGTTGGAAAAACCATGCGGAAATTGGAGCAGTGGATAAGCGAGCATCAAAGCACAATCAGAAGGCAGGATAAGGACTCTCCAGTGGCTATTCATTTTAACCAATCGGGGCACGACGTGTCAACCCTGCGCTTCTGTGGAATTGAGCAGGTGCAGGCCCCGCCCAGAGGAGGCGATCACGATCCTCTTTTAAAAAGAAGGGAAGCCTTCTGGATGTTTACCTTGCAGACTCTTTGCCCTAGAGGCTTTAATGATAAACTCTTGTTTAATGTGATGTTATAAAATGTATGTTCCTAGGAGTATTTCCATCCCGTTTCGACATGAATGTACATGTATTATGAGCACAAAATAGCGTTAATTAATTATTGTTAATATGATGAAATTATGTCAACTTTTAAATCTTTGTAATTATTGAAAAAATATATATTTTTTGACTTCTTATGGGTCATTTATGACGCATCTAATATTGCATCCTGATTGGTGCAATGAAGCAGTTGGGGGCAGGGCCTGAGGGTATACTAAATACCCACCTATACAGGTTTTTCCTCAAGCTTAACAAAGGTCAGTTGGACCGAAACAATGCTGAAATAAAACGTCATAAGAGTGAGACAGTGTGCGGGAGTTTTTTCATTCAAGATATAGATTTTTCAAGTAGAAATCAAACATGGGAAAACAGAGTGTAACAAACAGGTTTTTTTTTTTTTTTTACAATAAATGGCTTCACGCAACCAAATAAAGGTTTTTGCATTATCATTCATATTCTATGAAATGCTTAAGTTTAACTTTTGAGCAGAACTGTACATTTTTTCCTCAATAATGTACAGAAAATGTTCAAATTGATGTCTTTTCACCTGCAGTGTCAGTGTTTTCAAATCAAACTCCCATGGCTGTGTACGATTGCATTTTGAATTGAAGCCTATATCTCCCCCACACCATTTCACATGCCGGGCACATGGGAGCAGACGCCGCGGCTAAATCGCCTGCATCAGCTGCTTTTGGTCAGATCTAAGGCCAGCGAAGCCCAGCGCCGGCTCCTTGTGTGCGCGCGGCTTAATTAATTCCCCGCGTCGAGCATGTCCGAGTGTGTCGCACTCGATCTGTTCCCCCTCTACACCGCGCCTCCTCAGCTGGCTTGACTCATTTCAGTTCCCCACGTGGCCTTTGATTGCATTCACCCAAAATGTCAGACCAAAGAGCACAGACTTGGCTTGTGTCATTTTTGTGGTTGCCGTAGCTGCGACATCAGATGATAATCCATCTGTGATCTTTAGGAAACTCATACTTATTCATTCACTATAAACTTACACTGCCCGGCCAAATAGAAAACCTGGATTTAACTCAGCAAATTGATCTGGTGTTGCTGCCGTTGGTCAGTTTCAGGTTCAGCAACAACATTAGCTCAAAGAATGAGATCAGCTGATTACATGAACATCCCGCATGACCAAGTTATTCCATCAATGTATTCCTTCTACCCTGATGGTACAGGCATTTTCTAAGATGACAATGCCAGGGTTCATTGTGCTCACATTGTGAAAGAGTGGCTCAGGAGCATGAGACATCGTTTTCACACATGGGTCGGCCACCACAGAGTCCATATCTTATATTCTCCGTGCTGAGAATCGTTGGGATGTGCTGGACAGTAGTCACACTCTCCCATCATCAACACAAGATCTTGGTGAATAATTAATCCAACACTGGATGGAAATAAATCTTTTAACTCTGCAGAAACTTATTGAAACAATACCACAGCTAATGTTGCAGTAATCGAAGCTAACGGCAGTCCTAGGTGCGTGTCACATGACTTTTTTTGGCCGGACAGTGTATTTGGGCAATGCTCAGTCATCTGGTCAGGGGCATCTGTCTGTCCTCAAATTAGCTTATATTGTAACTAGTACAAAACAAAGGCTCAGTAATGTTGTTTCATTCAATTCACTAAGAGACAATGCAATGTTTTCATGTTGCAGGTTTTGGGCCAGTTTGTTCGCATAAATTTCAATTGGAAGCCAAAAAATAACTTAATATTCCCAACATGTTATTTAATTATGAACTGATTCAGCATTTCTTTTGTAACTTCGAGGGCCATCTTCCACAAAATGCATTTTTCTCACCGCCACTCGCCGCCTCAGTAGCACCGACAGACACCATATTTTTCATTCTTGGACTGAATAATGTCGTGAAGTCTTACTCAGAGGGACATTTCAGTATGTCATTTCAGATCATTGAACCCCAAAAAACAAGCCAAAATCCACTCGTAAAAAAAAATCTTAAATCAGCAATTAATATGTCAACAAAAATAAAATACATTTAAACCTGTTCTACCCTTATTCACATGTAGTGTTTAGTGCGTTTTTACATTTAAATAGGAACCCTTATTTTATATGAAACATTGCAACACATTCTTTTTATTTATGTCTGTACAAGAAATGTTCAATTCTGTAAAAAGTCATACGGCCATTTTGCTAATGTAAAAACAGTAATTATTAGTAAGTAGTAGTCATTTCTTAGATATAATAATATTGTAATTACAAATGTATTTATTTGAAAGGGGACAGTGCACATAAATCAACATTATACAATGTAAATGTGCCCGAGTTAGCTAAATTAAGCTAATTTTCATCGGGACTCCCGTGCGCAGCCTAAAAATAAACCAAATTAAAAACACACTTCAATTTACAAATACACAATACATTTACATTGAAAAATACAATACATTTGCTCTACAGTTAGTGGTCACAAATCTGTGTCTCCCCAAGCCACTTCTTGGCATTCTTTTTAAACAAATAGAACGAGGGAGACTCTCTAATGGCTTCAGGTGCTGTGTTCCACTGTTGGGACGCTCTGTAAGAGAAGACGACCTGGCCAAATGTGAGGGAGGATACAGTCTTCCCTGACTGACTCGAGTTACTCTGAAATGTACAAACTCGCTCAGTGAGGGGGGAGCAGAGATGGTTTTGATTTTGTACATTAAACAAATGTTTTTTGAATTTTATAAGATTGTCCCAGCTTAATAGTTTATATTTCTGCAAGCTGTGCCAATGGTGATACCTGTAGATGTAAATGAAGAAAAATGAATTTGAACGGGATCTTGTTTGGACACTGCCATATTCATGCGCTGAGAAAGTAGTCCCAAAAAGACTATTTAAGAGATTTCATGAAATATATTGGGTCTCATGAAAAATACTTTCATACAACTTACACCCATAGTTTCATTCAGCTTAAAATGTTGAGGAAAAAACTACTAATAATAGTAATAATGGCTTACATTTGTATTGCGCATTAAAAGCCTGTGTCACAAGTTTCTCAAAGCGCTACACTGTCGTCATTATTCATTCACTCCATACTTGGTGGTGGTAAGCTACTAATGTAGCCACAGCTGCCCTGACAGTAGACTGACGGAAGTGAGGCCCCTCCGGCCACCACCAACCAGTCACTCTCACACGACTCAACAAACAACTGTGAGTTAACCCTTTAAGCCCTAGGCCTTTTTCTCCAAATATCATTCATTTACATCATTAGGTGAACATGGCTAATCTTGGTGTCCACACATTTGGTAGAGCTTTGGGATGACGATGGAAGTGAAATTAAAATAAATGATGTTGTTTGACAATAAAATGAGGTTGCCATGGGTTTGAATGGTGAATTACAGATTATTCAGTTTACATTAGTCTGATACAGAGTTATTAAGTGTTCATGGCTCTGATACAGAGTTATTAAGTGTTCATGGCTCTGATACAGAGTTATTAAGTGTTCATGACTCTGATACAGAGTTATTAAGTGTTCATGGCTCTGATACAGAGTTATTAAGTGTTCACGGCTCTGATACAGAGTTATTAAGTGTTCATGGCTCTGATACAGAGTTATTAAGTGTTCATGGCTCTGA
>OMNZ01075171.1:7666-18371 GCA_900303255.1 Lesueurigobius sanzi
TCTTTTTCTAGTGGAAGAATGATGCTGGATGCACCACCCTGGAAACATTCCCCTTTTCAGTCCCTTTTGTCAAATCACAATTTCTGTTTGTTGCACACTAATTAGCATTTTATAATAAAATGGATAAACCTCACCTCTGACTGTCTATGTATTTCACAAAAAGAGCATCACATCCATAATTATTATAATGACTTTTTTTTATTATTAATCTGTGGTTTTGATCAAATCATCATCTCACAAAAGTACATTAACAGCAGTATTCATAATATAAGAGTGCTATGCTCATCAAAGGCTACTAGATGCAATTATGCTGTAATACTTATACAGTCATTAGAAAAGATCCATCCAAGAACGATGCATATTTGATATAAAAACAAGGTAAAATAAGAGTCAATAACATAGATTTAAACATTTCTCAACATCTACTTCAAAGGCATGCCACGTCCAATGTGTAACATCTTTCACTAGTTTAAGAACGGAAGGTAAACAAAAAAACAGATTTACTCTTAAAAATGAAATCTTTCATATTCCCTTGATCTATACTCATTATCAAAGATTTTAAATCACAGAAAACTGCACAAAATACATTTTTGAGAATGATTATTCTAAAAACCGCTTCAAATACAAAAACAGTGCATATTCAAATACATAAATGTACATCATAAATATTATTCTTTACATAAAAATAACTGCACTGGGTTTACCAATTTACCGATTATACAAGTTTTGACTATTTTCTCATTCACATTTACTTCAGTGATTTACTTGAAGTATCTGTGAAATATTGCTGCCATGTGATATGCACTATTCTTTACATTTTATAACACAAATAATACCTCTAAAATATGATGCGGATTTGTAAGATACTTCTTCAGTCAACTTAATACTTACACGGCTACAATGAGATCAGTTGATGAGTAGTATTACAGCTTACAGTACAACATGTGAGCTATGATTTAAGAACTTATTGGAGCTGAAACAACCAAGTAACTTTCTTTAGTGCCGTCTCGGGACCCGCCAGGCAGGCATCAAAACTTTCTATCTAAGAAGGAAAATATTTTTCGGTACCTGTTTTTCCTCGATACCATTAGTACCTAAAAACATTTTTCAACATTGGCATAATAATTGGGATAATAGTGATTAAGTGATCATAAGGTGCCCAAAATAATTCAAATATCTTAAAAATCCATATGGTTTGCCAATACAGTATTTCCACACAAACACATTCATCTTGTGAAGTCACCGAGCAAGGCACTTAACCCACGAACTACTGCATTTTGACTGTAAAAAGGTGCCAACTCCAGTGGTCAAAAGCTCTATTTATTGCACTTACCCTTAGTGATCAGTAGGCTTTATAGTAACTTCATATTTCGCTTATATATATATATCAAGAGTTTGTTTCATGTTTCTGCCACTCTATAAAATCGATGTGTAATTCTAGGCTTCACCACAGAGTGTCACTGTTTCACTTAAGTTGATAGTCTCCGGGAGAGCCAGCGGTGCAGTCTCCCTGACCTTTGAAGAAAAATGGGAAAAACTTTTCATCAGTGTGTGCAATTTTAAGCATTTCTCATTGGAAAGAACAATATAATGATTTGATTCAATAACAACGTGATAGTATTCGTCACTAACCTCTGGCGAGGTTTCAATGACGACGTCTCCTTTGTCGATTTGGAAAAGGTCAGACTTTTTCTGGATTATCGCTTTTGAAGCCAACTGTAAAGTAGCCTGCTTCCCGGATACACCTTTAAATTAAAGAAATATAACATTAGCTTTTCAAACATGAATACATTTTAATTTATACAGTGCTTGAAGTAAGGCACCCACTACCACCTGTCGGAATACTTCAGAGACTGAAGTATCATTTGTCCAATCTTTTGATAAAATATATTTCTTCCACACTGCATTCAAAGCAGCTCTAGTGGAAGTTACTTTAGGTTTAGTGTTCCATATGCTCGACATTACGCTCTCAACTGGTACAGCGTTAGATGGATCCACCATCACCCCTTTGGATGATCAGTCACGACCCAAATAATTGAATATTGAGGCATATTGGATTGGATTTTGCACTATATTGAGAATGCAAAATCCTGTTTTTATCCCTACAGATTATTGTTAATTTAACTAAAACTGAAATATTAATAAAAAAAACACATTCACAGGCCTTTTGAGAGAAATAAATAAATAATAATTATTAAATAATTATTGGAAAATAAATAATACATTTTCTTGAAAAAAAAAAATTGAAATTATTATTTTTGCACATGAATTAAGATAAAAACATCTAATTGCCATGAAAATAATAGATCTCATTTTGAGTAAAAAAAATCTTATTCCACTGCCAGATTATTTTACTTGGCAAGTCAAAATGTCACAAATTAAAGGCACTATGCTCTGTTTTTTTGTTATAAATAATGAAAGAGGAATTGAGTAAATTAAATTGATAGTTGTGGTCCAAACACATTCCTAATTTTCATAACACATTTCTAAAGTCCCATTTTTTCATAGAGATGAGTTCATAAGCATGTTTGACTACTTGCAGAGTCACTTTTTAGACTCGCTGTCACAGAAATGCAACAAAAGTCACCTGCAAAGTCATGAAATTGACAAAAAATGCTTTATATTTGGATGCACAGTATTATTTCAACACACGTGAGTTTATAATATACTAAAGAAGGGCAAAACTAATTTCTCCAATACTAGGGAAAAAAATCGGGTATAGAATCCTACCTGCTTTCCAAACATAACATTTGTAATGAAAATGTACAGAATGAAGCATAAGATATGACCTTAAATTAAAAGTCCAAATTAAAATACTCCAGCGGTGTGCGTTACGTGCCTGCGAGCGACATATGGCGCTGCAGTCCAGGTCGCAGCAGTTTCCACACCCGCAGACTGGCCAGCTCTGGCTTCACGTGACTGTTTTTGGAGTGTGTGGGAGGAGTCTCACTGGATCCCATTCTCCTGATGGGGATCCGGCTCAGATGTGGCTGCAGCAGTTCACACCTGGACAGGCGACAAACAGGGTAAATGTTTCCAGATATGTGTATATATATATATATATATATATGCCAGAGAACTTGTATTCTGATTTCTTTCTTTATTCTATTCACACATTTTATTGTTTTGTTAAGTCCAAGCTATCTGATGCTTAAGTACCAGTGGGTTCAGGAAGTATACACACCCCTCTATGGCGAGACGGGTGAACAGAGAAAAATAAGTAAATAAATAAATTGAGTGAGAGCAATTTGAACCTTTTGCTGTATATTAATGACATAAATATGACCAAAGTATATATTACAAGTTTTCGGTGACTTTGTTTTCATATTAAAATGAGACATTAGATGTGTAAAAATAGCTAAAGCGATCTAAATAATGGATAGAGCCAGGTTTAAATTCATGGCTATTATTTTGTTTATTAGTTACAAAGATTTAGTTTAGTTACAAAGTGTTCAGTTTTTGAACTAGTTATTAGTGAGTAAACCTGTAAAATTGAAAATGTCGTCTAGGTTTTTGGGGTACAAAATTCAATAAGTCAGGCTAGGAACTAAATATTGAAAAGTCCCTCTGAACAAACCCTTGAAATCCAGACCCCTACATATTATTGTTAATTTAAGAAAATAAATAATACATTTTCTTGAAATAAGTATATTTTCTCTTGATTTGCATAAATATACACTGCTCATAAAAATAAAGGAAACACTTGGAGTTACATTGTGTTGTTTAAGTGTTCCCTTTATTTTTTTGAGCAGTGTATATTCACAGGATTGTAATTGTTATTTTTGCAGATAAGAAAAAAAATCTCTTTGCACTAAAAATTTAATCTCAATTTACTTAGTTTTTCCTATTTTGAGAGCAACACTGCCAGATGACTTTACTGAGCAAGTCAAAATGTCACATATTAAGGTGAAATATTCTTAATTTCAGTCATTTTAATTGATCAAAATCTTTTTTTTTTGCTGTGTGAATATTATAAGAATGAATCTTGGGAAAAAGTTCCCTAAAGGCTGAAAATGCTTCCACTACCCACTTTTGGGACCCAACCCACCAGTTGAGAACCACTTTGCTAAACTCACTTTTTATAATGGCCTATACTTCCTTAATAAAAAAGAAAAACAAAATTGGAACAAAATACTGAAAAGTCCCTCTGAACAAACCTTGGAAATATGTACAAGACTAAGTTTGGAGTCTAAAGATGCTGTGGAAATGTGGCCACAATGTGAGAAAATATCATTTAACATCCTATATAGTTCTATGGATAAACGTTGAATCAGTGCAATAATTACACTCATTATTATAACGATTAGGACATTAATTTGTTCCCAGGTGAAAATACTGTACTGTACATACTGTACATTATGTTAAGAGCGAAAACCTGAAAAGTATCAAAAATGTAGTTTTGCCTGCAGTGTCTCCCCTTAATTCTGATAAACAAATATATTACATACTGACTTACACAGAGACTCCATCTCACTAAATCATGAGGAATTAATCAAATTTTACGTTCATCGCTAGGGCTGGGTACTGTTAAACGATACCAGTATGGTATTAAAAAAATAATTAAGGTACTACCGGTATCGGAAAACATATTGGTACCGAAAACAGTAACCAAAAAATATTTTTCTTCAGAAAGCAAATTTTGATGCCTGATGGGTCTGAGACTGCACTAAAGAAAGTGACTTGGGTGTTTCAACTCAAATAAATGATAAAAACATTAAAAGAAACTATTTATTATATGTACTTTATTGAATAAATAACGATTACTGTTCTGTTTTATGGTTCTACAACAAAACTAAAACTCAAGAGTATAAATTACTTGATTTGAGAATATTAGTCTTGTTTAGAGCAGTTTTGACTAGATCAGACGTATTTACTACTGTCATCTACATTATTTGGTTTATTTCATGACAATTTTCTTACCCCATTGGCCAATAAATTTAAATAAAAAAGGGAATAAGTAGAAATCTATTGAAACAAGTCAAAAACAGCTCAGCATCTAGATCAGGGGGGTCAAACTCAATTGGGTCGAGGGCCGAAATTCACCTACGATGGCGGGTCACGGGCCGCATATATTGTAAAGGAGAAGGTACTATTGTATTGACAAAACATGTTTTCTATAAATGAATGATAATAATTAGCACTGTGAGAATTCAGCACATTTGATTGACATTTTAAAATTGGTCAAAGCCCTACAGGACTGTAGCCTAATAAACAGTAATAAGAAACTACACTTTTACCAGTGACAGAACACCTGTTTTTGTAGCTTTTATAATGGTACAGTGTCAGTGCCCTCTGCTGGACAGGTATGGAACCATTTTTAGATGTTGGCTGCCCCCTAGCGGCTGGAGTGAGCATTTTTTTTTTTTAAGGAATTTGTGCTCTATAAGTCGAGGGCCAGATGAAATCATCTCCTTGTGTTTGACACCTGTGATCTAGATGATTTACTTTTTTGTGTAGATGACAAAATAATTTACTATCGAAAAAAGTATGGTTAAAGTACTGGTATCGGAAAAAAATGAACGATACCCAACCCCCTATTCATCGCTGTCATCCGTTATTGATCCTGCACACTTTTTGAGGTCTAAAACAGGGATCTACCAGTGTCTCGCCAGCCTTTTCTAAGTACAGTAACTCGCTAAAGGATTTTCAACATGGATGATAAGTCAAATTTGTATATGCATACTGTGTTTTTTTTTTATTTTAACATTGAACACACCTATCATTTAGGTAAAGAATAAAGAGGAAACTGAATCATTTGTTTATGGTTACTGGTTGATTCCACTTCCAAAAAAAAAAAAACCTTCTGCACCCACTGAAGGCTTTACCTTATTTTAAATGTGTAAGGTGTACTCACTTGCTAAACTTGATAGAGGAGAGAATGTGCTCGGGCCCCAAGTCTTTATTCTGCGACAGATATGAAAAATGAATGAATGGTCTGAAGGTAGGTGACCGGCTGGACGCTGTGACAGAGGGCTGACCTGAGCGACGGGCAGGGACCGGCAGCCCTTCCCCACGCGGCCCGGGCGCACGGCGAAGGGCGTTTTGCACAAGCACGCTGAAGGGATGCCGCTTGCCTGGATGCCCGGACAACTTACGCCTGGGGGAGACAGTCGGACACGTTCATTGCACTCGTGAACAGGAGAAGATGAATCAGCCAAAGAGAAGCCAGGGGTGAAGCGCAGAAAAGCCACTGAAGACAAGTGTTACAAAGAGACTTTATTCCAGTGAGGAAAAGACATTCAAGATGAGACTCGTAAAGATGACAGGACACACATGAGACCCCATAATGAGATGCAGAAGGTTAGCACCACATTGAAGGTAACGGCACGACTCCCATAGAAGAAAATGTACAAGTGAGATGTGATGCATACAGTACATCTCCACCGTTACCAACATCACAGTGAATGAGACCGTAACACTAACCATTTTGTCCATCAACCTTATGGCACCTCATACATCTGGCCTGTGTGTGTTTATTCATAACTTCTTTATCACGGCAGCGGATTAAGCAAAAACCCACACATTTCTTGCCTTGTCTTCATACATAAATAAACAGTTTCAATATTTGAAACACAAACAAGTGGCATCTCATGACAGAAGGTAAAGCTGGTAAAGTTAGATTATGGTCCTGGCTTTGTAATGGTAATATGAGCAGAACCCTGCAGACAGTAGAGAGAGGCACGTCAGAAACACAAATCGCAAATCGAACTATAGACTATTTAAACAGCAAAGTGACATCTGACAAAGAGAACACTTCATCTTTAGCTCCTAAAGTCATGTGACGTGACATCTTTGTCTGGCAGGATCTCAGTTACATGTTACATTTTCACAAATAGCCATGAAATGCACATAAAAAGCTGGACTACACTGTATTCTGTCACAAATGACAAATATATAAATATAACTACAAACAGCTCACTGCATGTCTGCCACATCCACTGGAATCACACAGATGTGCTTTAATGACTATAAAGCTCACACAGTAATGGTGTCTGTGATATACTTTATTTACACTGTGTTATTGGTAGAATATTATTCTAAATTATTGCTTGTTCTTAGACAGATCTGCTTCTACAGAAACATTAGTTCCTCATGTTCAGATCAGCAAAGGTCACATGAGGTCAGTGGCAGTAGCTGCTGTGAACTGACTCCGGAATGATTCAGATACAAACCTTTAAAGGCTTTACATCAAAGTAAAACAGGACCCTTACAAAGAAATAGTTTTGTTTTCAAACCACTTGTAAATATTCACTTATAAGTGACCTCACTAATGCCATTAGTAATAAATTATACTGTGCAAACAGCCAGCTTCCATTGGTTTACATGGAAATAAATACAGAATAAAACTATAAAATTACAAGGTGCTTTGACTGACCCTTATCACAAATAGAAAATCCCAATCGCTTCCTCTCAAATCTGAATCACAGACTATAAAGTGCAGCGTGATTCATTCTGTCGTTATACAATGTTCCCATTGGGTATTTTTGCGAGCTTATTACATGGTGCACTCATTCTAATTCACTAGTTGTACCACATACACACATTTCAAAGTTTTCACTCAGTTCTCAGTTGGTTATAACTTAACCAAAAGGGGTTTGAAAACATGTTATTACACAGAAATGAGCCCAGAGGAAAGGGGAGTGTAGAAAAACAGAAAATCTAGCACCAGTGTACCGCTGCCCCGCCCACAGCGCCCCTCACAGACAGAGCCGCGTGGCCTCAGTCCTGGCTGGACCCGCCTGGAGAGTTGGCGGGCGGCGGTGGCAGGCCCTGGAGGAGCAGGGGGCTCAGTTTGGACAGCAGCCCGGGCCGAGGCAGCGACTGCAGGGAGGGGAGCAGTGTGGACAGGCTGGGAGGCTGCAGGGTGTACAGACCTGACATACTGACGGAGCTGGGGAGAGGACAGGAGCCCGGCGCGCACACGGAGGAGGCCGAGGACGACGAGGAGGACGGGGGAGAAGAGTGTGGCGCGGGGCGAGGCGCGTGGCCATGGCTGTTACTGGGGGAGCGCAGGACGGGGCGGTGGTGGTGAGGGGCGCGTCTCTTCTCCTGAGCCTTTGAGTCTACAGGGAGAGAGAGACACGGGTCATGCAGGGTGTGGTCTGACGAACAGGGAGGACATACAGAGAGACTGTGGGTATTTGGCTGCACGATGTGAGAAAGTAACGTGATACTGTTATTAGGGCTGGGCATCGATTTGCACGAACTGATTCACAATTCACTTTGATTTTCAATTCAGTTAAGGATATCAAGCAATACCAATTTTACTTGGATAGCTATGGTAGACATTCTCAGAAAAACGAATGCTCTTTTTTATTATTATTCCACTAATGTATGCTTCTATAAATATAAAAGGCTATAAACCTGACCTTCTATGTGCCATCTGTGTTTATTCTCCATATTTTTGCATCTTTTAGAAAACAAAAAATTGTTTTTTTTTTTTGCACAAATGTAACTTCATACTCCATACTAAGTTTTACCTAATTCCTGAGCGAAGTGCAGAGTCAGCACTTTTGTGAAATAACTTAGCCTTTTGGAGACGAAATTTCAACGCAACTTTACCCCGCCACCCAGAGGAGATACTTGCAAAAGTCATCGGCGACTTTAGTGGTAAAAAGATAGATTTTCGTTTTTTTAAATCAATATGTCAGGCAAAGCCAGCCCTAACTGTTATAACAATATTATTGCAGTAACGTATTTTCCAGACTATAAGTCACACTGGACTATAAGTCGCATTTTGAGGGGGGGTTATTTTACAACATCCAAGACCAAGAACGGACATTTCATCTTGAAAGGCAATTTATAATAATAACAATAGAATAGAGAACAACAGGCTGAATAGGTGTACGGTATGCTAACGTAACACACTGATGGTTATTCAGCTACACGAAGCATGAACAATGAACTGAAAAGGTGTCTGGCATGGTTAACGTAACATATAAATTCATATACTGTATAAGTCGCACCTGAGTATAAGTCGCAGGACCAGCCAAACTATGAGAAAAAGTGCGACTTATAGTCCAGAAAATACGGTACTTTACTAAATCAGTGTTTTGCCAACCAGGGGACTCCTGGGCGTACTCGATTGCTTACTTTCAGGTGAGAAATAAGACTTTTCTTTCCATCACAGTGGCCTCTATGATGCTTCAGGATTTAAAAAAAATAATTTGGGCTTCTTGTAGGTTTCTGGGAGGTTACGAAGCCCTGATCCTGGAGCGTCATAGAGGTCGCTGGGATGGAAAGCAAAGGTGCCACGCTGCACCCATACAGCCACTGGGTCACTAAAAGGTCAAGTACACGCTAATATCAATCACATAAAAAGTTACATAGTGCACCTTTAAGTTGAAAGAAAAGCAAGTTAAAACAGAGTGTATTTATTGCTTTTTACCAATAAACAGGAGCTGCCCTCAATCTCAATTTTAAACCATAGGCTCTTTACAATGCTGTGACGTCACGTGAACGCAACCCATTAAAACCTCAAACTCATCTGGCCTCTACACACAACCACGCGCGTCTACCTCGAGCCGTCAAAGGTGCTAAACTAGAACAAGCGGACAGTTGAGAACAAAGAAACGCACCGGAAAAAGTCATCCAAGCGCAGCCGTAAGACAGAGGAGAGTGTATCGCCTTACCCCGGACAGGCCCCAGTGTCTTGTTGCCTCCTCCTCCTCCCCTGCCGCCGCCGCCGCCGTTGTGCTGTACGTGGGCTCGGGGCGGGGGGCAGCCGAAGGTGAAGCTCGGTGAACTGTGGATCTTGGGGGATGGAGTCTGACTGCTGCTGCTCTGGCTGTTACAGCGGACTCGGCTGAGGGTGTTCTCCGACGAGGAGCCGGACAGGGAGCTAAGGAATATGAAGTACATGCATTGACTGGAAGGCTTAAGCGTAAAATGTATTGATGTGTTTAGTTTTTATTCTATTGGACAAACTTGGTCTTGAAAGGCAATTCCAAAATGTCCAGTGTTTTCAATCATTCATAGATAAGGATAAAGTATATAAAACATGTGTTCTGCTCATCCTCTATTCCAAGTAGGGCTGCAACGATTAATCGAGTAATCGACGATTAATCGATTAATCAATTACTCGATTAACTATTTTAGAAATCGATTAATCGTTTTCTTTGCATAATTGTCTAATTTGAGCCAGAAAATAAATAAGTTAGTATTTTTGACAAAAACCCTGTCTCTTTAAAAGACAGGGTGAATATTTTTCAACAGATCATGTCATGTAACATGTCCAAATCTAATATGTAGATGATGTGAAAGTTATTAATGTTTAACATTCATTATTTTGGTTCTCAGGAGTCACTGACCAATCAGTGTCTTTAGGGACAAACTAATGAGAAATTAAGAATACACTGCAAAAAGTGATCTCTTGATAAGTTAAATTTGCTTGAATTGAGGATATTTGATCATATTTTGAGTAATTTTGACTTGCCAAGTAAAATTATCTACCAATGGAACAAGTATTTTTGCACTTAAAGGAGACATATCATGCTAAATCGACTTTTTAAAGCTGTTGTAATGTTGTTCCCTCGTCAAAAACATACCTGGAGCAGTATTTCACTTCATTCACGCAGTTTTGAATGAATCCTGTTTGCGTTTGGCCTGTCATGTTGACTTCTGCAGTGCTGGGTTTTGTACTTCCTGGTAACAATTACGTCATTGTTCAAACCCCCAAACTGTCCTCCGCATTTTTAAAGCCAAA
>OMNZ01075174.1:0-14609 GCA_900303255.1 Lesueurigobius sanzi
ATATCTTCGTTTTGAATTTTTTGCAAAAATGTTTTTGATTTTTATTACCATACTCTACAGGTGACACCAGCATAAGTAAAGATGAATCAATTTGATCAATAACAAGTGATTTCATATTTTTGATGTGCAAAAATAGACACAGCTCGTGTATGTTGATTTTTGCCAATGGCACTTATCTGTTTTTGCAAGTGAACTCTTCAAATATAAATCACAAACAAATATGGAGCATGTAGTTGGAAAAAAGTTTTGGGGAAAAATCGTTCATGTTTCTTTAAAAATGGTGATACAGTATATTACATTATGTTATTGTGTGCAATATATCGATTATTGTAGTATCAGCAAATCGTGAGGTTATCGTTATTATGAGCCATGTATCGCGTATCGAATCGGGAGGTACCCAGAGGTTCCCACCCCTAGTTTTGAGTAATTTCGACCATATTAACTACTGTCATCTAGACCAGTGTTTCCCTACCAGGGGTACGGGGGAGCTAAAACGCTGGGGGAAGTACGGCACATTGAGCCCTATCCTCTTGTTCTTCTCACTGTATAAATTATGTTGCAATATTTGGTTATACTATTACATTTGGTCTGTTCATTGCTATTCACAATGTGTCCTTTTCTCTGTCCCACTCCCTGTCCATCTGCGGACGGGGGGGTGGGTAGCTCCCTGGCTGTCGAGGATCCGGTGGGCTGCGACCTCGGCATTGAACAACAGCCGTCGCCGTAGTGAGGTCATGGGGCTTGTCGGTGGTAGTCTTTGCAACTCTGGCTGGACACAGCTACGGGACTCGTCTGGGAACCATCTAGCCGATCCGTCCATGGGAGTTGGATCTCTTCCCCAATGTGGCTCTCCTCGAGGTTTCTCCGTTTTGTCCCACGTGGTTTTCTTGAGTTTTTCCTTGCCGCAGGGGAGGGGCTAAGGATGTGGGAAACCCCAGGCTGACATTTCATTGTTTGATGTTTGATATTGTCGATCTCTTGCACGCTGCTTAATTGGTTCGGGATGTGCGTGTCTACCTAAACCTTCCTCTTGATATTGACTTGTTTTGTGTTGTACCGACCTTTGAGATGACTTCTGTTGTGATATTGGGCGCTACAAAAACTGATTGATTGATTAATTGTTTAGCAGTGGGTACTTGGAATAATTTCAGACAAAAAAATAAATTGTATTTTTGATTATTATGTTCAAAGAAAAGCTCATTTTAAAAAGAATCACTGTATAGAGTGAGAACTTGAGAGCATTTAGCGTCTGATGAATTCGAGTTTCAGTCATTCACTTTCTCACCAATCAGCAAAACCATCAAAGCAAGGGGTACTTTGAGTAAAAATGAAAGGCCCAAGGGGTACGCAAGACAATAAAGGTTGGGAACTACTGATCTAGACTAGAAGTTTCTTACCCTATTGGAAATACTTGAAAACAAACAAAACAGGTCAAATTGAGATTAATCTGCTGAATTCGAGCCATTTGTAGTGGTCCACGTAGCATTAGCTCTAATAGTTGTATATTAGCAATCATTCAGTGTAGTGACAGAAGCAATGGCAATGTGAATTCAATGACTGTACAGACAAGGTTACAACAGGCTATACTTCACATAGTTCATAATTAAATCTGAACAAAATACTACTAGGCCCTGTACAAGTGGATCCCCTTTGACCATATGCTACATCAGTCTTCATTACCGCGCTCTATAGGCGGGTAATTGCCTTTTTGACCCTGCCTTTATAGTTTCAGTTCTATTAATTACAACACGATTCAAACAGCAACCTTCAAGAGCCAGTGACCCCCACAAACACTATAGAGCTTAGATATAGTCTATAGCAGGAGCCACTAGCACAAGCATTCTTCATGGACGAAGTGCGTGTCCTTCTGGTGAATACTTTGGAAAGAATAAAGTTCAGTAAAAATGTGCCATAAGAGAATTAATTTCCTTATGCTTTTCTAAGGGGTTTAAATGTCATAACGTTTGTCATTTTCAAGGGGGTCCTCAAAGCAGTAGTAGCTGCAGCAGACGTAGTGGTAGAACTTGTAGTTGTAGTAGAAGTATTAACAGCAGTAGGAGTTAAAACTGAGAACATTTAACCATCTCAAGTATCGAGAATATTTCAAGTAAATAAAAATAGTTACCAAATTCTTCTTTAAAAGTGGTGCCGATAATTTTCCTAGACTAAATGAAGACTAAATGAAGTCTAAACCAGGTGCCATAAACCCAGGACTAAACTAGGTCTAACTTAGTCCTGTGGTTTATAGGTCCTGGTTTAGTTCTTGGGTTTATAGGGTTAGACATAGTTTAGTCCTGGGTATATGGCACCCGGTTTAGTCTTCATTTAGACCTAGTTTAGTCCTGGGTTTATAGGGCCTGGTTTAGTCCTCGGTTAGACCTGGTTTAGTCCTGGGTTCATGGGGATAGACCTAGTTTAGTCCTGGGTTTATGGCACCTGGTTTAGACTTCATTTAGACCTGGTTTAGTCATGTGATTTATAGGCCTGGTTTAGTCCTTGTTTAGACCTGGTTTAGTCCTCGTTTTAGACCTAGTTTAGTCCTGGGTTTATGGGGTTAGAAGCCAATTAACCAACAACATTATGGTGAATAACTGGATCTCCTCAACGCCTAAAAATGGGCCAATAACTCGAGCAAGTCATTCAACTCCTCATAGACGATGAGTAAACATATCAATCTATACAAACTAATGAGATTTGGTAACAGCTTTGCAACTTTACCTTTTTTTTCTCTTCTTTTTAGCGTATTTCTGTACCTGGCATTCAACACAATTACCTCTCTGAGTGACAGCAGCCTTCTCCCTGGCACCTCTTTATCAAATAAAAAGCGAGGCAGAAAGCAGAGTGAAGCTGAGTAGAAGGAGCAGATAATAACATGCTCCAAATGTCAGGTTTTAGGCGACTGCAAAGTCAATAGGACACAAACACAACTATAATTTGTGAGTTGGACGGACAAATAAGGCTAGGCAATGTTACGTGGTCATTCAACGTCCAATGGATGTAGTTTCTTATGTGGTTACTTTGCAGGACACAAAATATGAGGGTTGCAATTTTAGTAAAACTTAATTGGACCCATTGCACATCCTTGGGGTATGCCACTTAAGTTTTAAATATGGTAAATTACTTTGAAAACATGTTTGTGGATGTAGAGTTTACAGATTTTTACACCCCTGCATTGGACCCAAGGTTGACGGTTCAACCTTTAAGGAGCATTACAGGCAATTGCAATTTTTCTTCAATTTTCGGATTTTGGGCCAGATTAATCTCTTTTTAAACATTCAATATGAAACAAATAAATGACCTAATCTTCACAATAAGGTGTTTAATTATTGCACTGAGTCAACATTTCTCCATGGGAAGTTGTAACTTCAAAGGCCACTTTCTCAAAATGCACAACTTTTCCAGTAGCTCCTACAGACACCAAACTTTCCAGTCTTTGTCTTAAAATATTTTTGGGTTTTTTTCACAGGGATTTGTCAATACCCAATCCTGCCTGATTTAATGAGCCTTAAATCCTCCCAAATAAAGAAATAAATCCAAAATCCCCTCTGAACAAATCTTTTGTAACTAATATCAAGAGGGATCAATTTGAAACATTTACTGTAAATTACTCAAGTCAAGCAAGCAAGTTTTCTATCATTAAATGTTTTTTATATAAAAGAATAAGGCATTTTATGTGTACAAATGCCAAGATTATTTATATTTTTGGCAACAAAATTTAAATGATGAATAATGCCAGGTATAAATGGATGATTTTATTTTGTGGACATACAGATTGCATTAGATTTGTTCAGAGGGAATAAAAAAAATATAGATTTTGACTGAATTACTTTACTATATGAAAAAACATAATTATATAAAAGTTCCTCTGAAGAAACCTTCAGAATATTGTTAAGTACAAGACTGGAAATGTGATGACTGGAAGTGCTACTGAAGTGGAAATGTCGTTGGCAGAGTATAAGAAAAATGCATTTTGAAATGAAATGAAAATGGGACTTGAAGTTACAACAAAGAAATTTAATTGAATGTAGTGTGTGAGTGAGTGTTTGGTGGTGGTCGGAGGGTGCTGATAACGCAGATTTGCCGGCCTTGCTTCCGTCAGTCTACCCCCGGGCAGTTGTGGCTACAACAGGGTGCTTACACATGACGTCACCTATCCAAAGTCGGCCATGACAGAGATACTCGCCCATTAAAACCAATGCCGAACACGGCACTATTGCCGAACCCGGGACCTTCTAGCTGTGAAGTACAAGGGCTAACCACTGCGCTACCGTGCCGCCAAAAACAAAATATTGATAAAAAAGCATGCTTTTCTTAACTATTTCATGCCTGTGTATGAATCTTCATTCACTCATTTAACTTGAGTTTGTTCATGTAACAATCTTTTTCGTTGACGTCTAGTCTCTCTCTATATATATCTGCTCAACTGCGTAACTATAGTTTCTTGTTTTCTTGTTTTAATTGGAGTGAGCTATATCTCTGTCATGGCGCCACATCCGCGTCTTCGCCAGATTTATGTCGTTCGTGAAACGACCCTTTACTAGCTTACCACCACTGACCACGGAGTGAATGAATACTGCAATGTAAAGCGTAATAGTAGCAATAGTCATGCCATGCTTTAATGTGTTTGAATATTGCCGTTGAAAGAATCCAATTGGAATATAAATATATGAGAAATCGTCATGCAGAGAAATGAGAAAAGAAGCATGCAAAAATCCATCTTTTTCATGTAGAGTGTGTAAGAACGGCACGCTGCAATGTTTTCGCTTCCAATAACATGATTGGGTGTCTGACTGAGATAAGGATGGCAGCAATTACATAGAAAAGATTGTAAGAAGATAGCGGCTTTTGGCTTTGATTTGAAAGCGCAGTTGCCAGTTTTTCATTATAATTGTAGCAGCGAGATGCAGCAGTTTGTTGTTTTTCTCAAAAACTTGTTGTTTCTGGTGCTACATCAGTTTTATTTCTGTGTCGGAATGAAGAGATAAGGATTAGTCACATAGCGAGTGAAAACTGCAGCAGAGAAGATAGTTCCAATACTTCAGATGATTGTTTGTAGTTATAGTTGTTGGAGAAATATTTACATGAGTTATACACTGCAAAAAGTGATCTCTTGATGAGTTAAATTTGCTCATTCATAATATTTGACCTCATTCTGGGTAATTTTAACTTGCTAAGTGAAATTATCTGCCAATGGAACAAGTATTTTTGCACTGAAATGAAGAAAAAAAACAACTTCTTGCCCTTAAAATTAGATAATAAATCTAAATTGACTTCAAATTATTTATTATTTTTCTTATATTAAGTTCGAAAATACTTGTTCTGTTGGCAGATTATTTTACTTGGCAAGTCAAAAATTACTTAAAATAAGTTTCGTAGGCAAAAATTATTATTATGATACTTAAAATAAGGTAAAATATTATGAATTCAAGCAAACTTAACCTATCAAAATATCACTTTTTGCAGTGAAGTAGTAACAGTAGTAGTAAGGTATAGGTCTACATATGAGCGTCATGTTTATAAATCCTGCCCATCCCCAATGGGACAACGGCCTAATGGCCTCATGGTGGGTCTGGAGCAGGGCCGGCCCAGCCTAATAAGCAGACTATGCAGCTGCTTAGAGTCCCGAGACCACCACGGGCCCCCCGATACTGTACAAATTAGTACTGCAGTTGTGGTGTGCTTCCTAAGTTTCCCTCAAATGTTGAATGCCTCCTCAAAATAACTAGTACACTGCAAAAGAAATCTAGAATTAAGTACACTTTTTTTAAGATACATAATACATATTTGCCCTTGGTTTGAGAAAACTAATTTCAAGAATTCTGCCAGTGGGGAAAGTTTTTTACTGTTGAATTAAGAAAAAACATTCTTACTTCAAGTAAATTAGTGCGATGAGATAACTTTTCCTTAATTTAAGAGTAAAAAATGTGCAGATTTCGTGAAATTAGTTACTCAAGAAAATGTTAACATAGTCAGGATGAAGGGTGGGGGAATTTACTAATTTTGTCTCATTTATTGCAATATATATTCATCCAAAATGAAACTGAAATTGTGAGGGCCCCATGACATAATGTTGCTTATGGCCCCATGAATGTTTGGGCCGGCCCTGGTCTGGAGCCTGCATGAAAGGGGTCTAGGTCTACATACAGTATGTCTGCATATGCTTGAAAACCTACAGGTTTCATTCTGGAAACTCAATCTTTTCCTTTTTTCGATTTCGTGCTGCTCCCCTGTGAACTACGTTTGGAACAACACATCATCACTAAAGAAGGGCCACCATTGAAGGATCACGGGAGCCGTCGCTGTGAATTAAAAAATAGTAATAGTAGTATGATCTAACAGCTGGAGCGAAGTATTAATTTAGCACAGGGTGAAAGACACGAAGATTTCTCATTGAAAGACATCAAGGATTTTCACTGACACTGAAAACGCCAGTGCTGTCTCACACACAGTATATTATTTGAAGATATCATTCGTGGAAGATCATCGCATTGGAGTAAAAAAGAGACAAAAGATCCTGTGTTCATCAAGGCTTTTGACACTTTTTTGGCACTTCAAGATACTTTATTATTAAGAAAAACAGGTAAAAGTCTGTGCATTGTAGTGGAGACAATTTGAGTGAGGAAATGGTCAGGGCAATATGCATGCTGTAAAGGAGACATATCTTGCTAAATCGACTTTTTTGAGACACTGGAAAGACTGCTTATATTGTCTGCATTTGTAGCCTCTATGTTGAGTTTGTCTGTTTGTCTTTCTACATGTTTTTATATGTTTTCTTGTAATGGACTTTGAGTCTGATATAAAAAATAAATACATTTTAACCATGTTATAATATTGTTCCCTTGTCAAAAACAGACCTAAAGCAGTATTTCTCTTCATTCAGGCAGTTTTGAATGAATCCTGTCCTCTCATGTTGACTTCTGCACTTGAATGAATAACTCCATATAATTCCTCACCTGTGAGTAAACAGCAGGTGGTGGAACTCAGAGCGCTCCATCTCCACAGGTGAAGTGCGAAACGGGAGCCAAAGCAAATATCAACAAAGAGCAACAGGCAGCATTTCCGCTGCGATATACGTCTTGCATAAAGGACTACGTTTACCAAATCTCAAGCCTTTTTGGACATTGTGAATAACTATGGTAGGCCAGCATGGGTAGACCAGTGTTAATGTTGAGGGCTAAATGCTTCATATACTGCACTATTGTGACTGGAGTTCAAATCAGAGAGATATTTGAAACTCACAATAGTAAGGTGAGAAAAGTTCAATATTAGTATTAGATCATGTTTTGTCCAGGTTACTCTCTTTACCATAACCATTTGTATCACAGTTGATACATGGGTTTCTGAGCCCTCAACATTACCAGGGTGATTTTTTTTTTCTCAGAAAACCTAATGTATACAATCAGATACTTGTAATGTCCAGCCACCAGGGGGCAGTAATTCATGTCCCAGAGTGAAACAATTTATTATCTAAAATCCACAAGCGTTTTTTACCAAACATTTTTGTAAAATTCAATATAAGAAAAACTTTCTAAATTGTTACTGATACTTCAAAGGAAATGTTTAGAGGATTGATACAATGTAAAACTTCTCAATATTTCACAACCTGATTTAGAGTAAAACTGTGTTGAAAACATGTGTATCAAATTTGATACAGTGGGTAATAAAATAATGATATAAGTCTTTTATTTTAAAATGTGTCCATTGCAATGTATTGCATTTAAGGCTTCAATGAAGAAACTTAGTTAAATCAAATCTTCTCTTTTTAGATAAATAAATTAAAAGTTAAAATGACACCATTTGGTATTTAGAGTAAAATTTCAATTAAATTTTATATAGGTGTTTTAAATGTATGTTATGTGTTTGACATGCATTCACACACACAAATGCCCAATGTATCAAAAATGATACAAATTAAAACTCCTTTAAGCAAATTAATAATACATATTTTTTCTTTTCTATTTGTCAGATGGTTCAATAAACACACTAATTTAAATAATGTGTGTGCAGATACGGAGTGGATAGCGCTCTTGCCTCACAGCAAGAAGGTCCCGGGTTAGATTCCCGGCCCGTGAGGCCTTTCTGTGTGGAGTTTGCATGTTCTCCCCGTGTCTGCGTAGGTTTCCTCCGGGTGCTCTGGTTTCCCCTACCACTAAAAACATGTACAATAGGCCAGGATGAATGAGAGTGAGTTTGTGAGTGCGAATGTGGGACAACGGATGGAAATTAGCCCAAGGCTACAATCCGGAGTGGCGTGTTCACATGCATTCTTCATGTGCACGCACTGTCCCAACCAAATAAACCAAAACAAACAAAACAAAAAATGAATTCTTATTTCATGGTTTGGGCTCCATATAAACTTTCACCTGGAAACTAAGTGGATGTCCAAATCTTTACAATAAGGAGTGTAATTATTGCACTGACACAACTTATCTCCACAGAAATAGTGGGAGACTATAAACTATAACTTCAATGAACAGTTTCTCCTATTGCGGCGACAACATCTCCACTTTAGTAGCTCCAACAGACTCCAAACTTTCCAGTCTTGTAATAAACATAAAGCTTTCGAAACATGTTAAGGTAATTGAACAACACATCGCTTACCTTATTGTCTGATATAGAAGAAACTTAAAACAGTATTGTAATAAACACTATTGGGGGTTTTCAATATTTAATTCCTAGCTTGATTTATTGAGTTTTGAACCCCATTTTACAGATTTATTCACAAAAAAATAAAATAATCCCGTCTTAACAAATCTTTGTAACATCAACAACATAAACCCATAAATTAATATCTTGGGTCATCCATAATTTAGATTTTGTTGCTGAAAATATTGCCAATTTTGGCAATTTTTTACACATAAATTGCCTTATTTTGATATGAAAACATAAAATGACAAAAAAACTTGCAATACATTTTTTCCTCATGTTCATGTCAGTAATACACAGCAAAAGTTTCAAATTAATATCATCGAATTCATTTTTTTTTCTCTATTCAGATCTCCTCAAAGTCCTCAACCCAATCAACGCAGACAAGTTGATAACGTTTGCAAATCTTTACTGCCGTGGATAATTCCTGGACGACCGAGAGCCTGCACAACCATTTCACATCAACAGGTTTCCGTGGGTTTCTTGATTGACTGGGAAATGTTGCTTTTAATATTACACAATAAGCATTTTTCCCCTTTGGCTGCTTCTGTTGTCGTTTATGTGATGACGTGACTGTTCCTCAGCAGGTTTTTGCACTGGATGCCCTTCCTCAGCTCACTCCCCTTTACAGTTTTTACAGATTGATATTGAATCATTAATCATAAATTTGGTTAGCATGAAGAAAATAGATGACAATTTTTTAGGGAAATTGTGGAGCAGCGTGTTATCAACGGAGAAAAACTCTAAATTCATGTTTTGCACAAATGAAAGACAACCAATTTTAGTCGACAGCTAGAACAACTAGAACATCACAGCACCCCCAGGCAAACAGACTACATTTTTAACCTTGTTTACAGTGCAATATTGATGAGGGGAGGCTTGTGAACAGAATGAACAGACTCTCTATGGGATGAAGAGAGCGGTGAAGAGTGGTTATGAATCATGAGTTTAGACAGTAAATCCTCCTGTTGAGAGACATCATTGGTCCAAGCCTACCTGGATCCCGCGTGGCGCACAGCAATTAAGATGAACGTGTTAAGTTATCACAAGGATTACATCTGTGCATTATTAAAAGAGCGGCTACGTGTCTGGATTATGTGATGAGATTCAGATAAATGGATTGGATTTTCTTTTTTCGCCTCAAGCAGGATGAATTTTGGATATGCCTTGGCGGCAAGTCTGACTTACAGGAATTGACAGAAATGTGAAGGTTGTTTTTAGCTTTTCAATCAATCAATCAATTAATTTATTACTGTATAGTCCAATACCACAGCAAGAGTCGCCTCAGGGCTTCACAGCGGAATGATTTTCAGTGGGTTGCGAGCAGTTTTATTTTGAAATTTTGTTTCTGAAGAAGTATAAAAACCCAACTTATAAAAAAGATATCTTGATAAGTTAAAATTACTCAAATAGTCATTTTACAAGTACAAAAATCTGCCAGGAATAAGTATGTTTGCACTTAAAATATGAAAGAAAAACATCTTATTTCATGTAAATTGAGCTTTATTTTCTAATTTTAAGTAATTTAAGTCTGGAAAGGTTGTCCCACTTTCACATTTCTTTAACTAGCTCAAAGGCACTATACCTGATTTGTTTAATGACAAGCAATGAAAGTGCGAGCGAGTAAATTCAATTGATAGTTGTGGTCCAAAGTCATTCCTAGCTTTCGCCACACAATTCTAAAATCCCATTTCGTCACAGAGATGAGTTTATGAACACCATTTTCGCAACTTGCAGGGTTACTTTTTCGGGTCGTAGTCCCAGAAATGAAAGAAAATCAGCCTGTAAGCTCATGAAATAGACACAAATGCTTTAGATTTAAATGCACAGTACATTATTATTTCCACAAATGTCAGAGTTTACAATACACTAAAGCAGGGCTCTAGCCTGCGACAACAGCTTAATAAGCTGATGAAGATCTTTGGACTAAGATTGAAATGTCCTACACTTCAACTACAGAGTAACAGATGAAGACTGAAGAATTTTTGCCTTTGCTAAATATGTTGCAAGTTAAAGGAATAGTTCAGCGCTTTTACATGCACACACATGTTCTAACCTGGGCTTAGATGAGGCGATGCGTGGCTGCCTGGTCTTTGTGCGTGCCTTCAGTCCCGTAAGACGACCAAAGACGGTGTTAGCATTTTGCCTCTACAGTATAGTCCCATGGCGCCAAATTTCGGAGAAGTTAGAAGCCACAAATCTCTTCCAAGTTGGCTCTGGATCTACTACAAACCAGTCTCCATCATCTATAAAGTCCGCCATTGCGAATGATTCTGTGCAGTTTGCGCGTAGCACGTCGTTGTTCTGTTGTCGGAAGTGAGTGGAAGGAGGCATCTCTCGGGGGAAAGTTACTGCGCGGAGGCTGAAGTACTCCTTAAACTATAGTGCCCCGTTTTTCCACTTAGAAAATTGACAGTTTTAATTTTGTGTAACTATACGTTGAATGTGTAACTACTGACATAACCATATTTAAATAGGGGAAACTTGGAAGAGATTTGTGGCTTCTAACTTCTCAGAAATTTGGCGCCATGGGACTATATTGTAGAGGCAAAATGTTAACACCGTCTTTGGTCGTCTTACGGGACTGAAGGCACGCACAAAGACCAGGCAGCCACGCATCGCCTCATTTAAGCCCAGGTTAGAACATATGTATGCATGTAAAAGCACTGAACTATTCCTTTAAACACTGTTCACAAGTGCTAGCTTGAACGCAGCTAATGCAGGAAGCTGCTATTCGTTTTGTAAAGACAGGGGAGAAGGGGTGGGATTATATTAATTATATTAAGTTTTTTTTTTTCTTTTTTACTTCTTGCCACTCCTATTTGGACATGTACATGTTTATCATTTCCTTTTGTGCATTGGCATAATGGATGTACAATTGTTTTTCAAATGTCCAAATAAAATCCATTCATTCATTCATACAAATCAATGTCATATATTTTATTTCAAGAAAATGTAACCTATTTTTAAATTATTTTTTTTCCGTTTAGTTATTGTTAACCTCTGCTAAGGTCAAATATCTTGCAATGTTAAAGATCGTGTGGCCAACACCGTATCCCATATTAGAATAAAACATCCAGACTTAAATTAGAACTCCATTCATTTTGACCCATGACTGGCCATTCTTGAAGCCAAAACCTGCATATAAATAGCACTTGGATATCCCTTGAGACCAATACAACTAGTTAAATACAAGCACATGCTCACATTTCTAGCATCTGTCTCTATAAACCACCAAGAACAATACACGACTGACTCCCACTCATATCTTTGCTCGCGGCTGCTTCTGGTGAAAAATGCAAATGCTAAAAATCCTCTGGCGACTGAGATGAAATGCAATTATGGTCGGCAGCCTTCGAGCAAGGTTAGCACAGAGAAGCAGGTAGAGCATGTGGGGGACCATACTCCCCCCTTGTGTTCCGGACTGCTTCGACCCCAGAGGAAAGCCTTGTCTGGGGCTGTGCAGTGGACCGGTGACCCCCCCGTCGGATGATAAATGACCCGCTGACCATGTGCGAGTGCTTCTATTATACAACACGCCGTTTAAATGGACTGGGAGGAACAGAGGGGTGGGAGTGTGTTAGACATTGGAGCTAAATGAATGAATTTACAGACTCTAAAGTGGTGGCTGAGCGGCTGGGACACAAAAGCCAAGAGGTCCCGAGTTTGATTCTTGAGAGTGTTTCTGTGTGGAATTTGCAAGTTCTAACTGTAAAGATTGGTTACAGCAAATGTTTGTCTCCAAATGAGAGACATTTTCTTGTAAGATGTAGATTTGCCCTTGATTTGAGTTAGCTGAGGAGGTAGAAGTTGTGCTGTCGGTAGAAGTCTACATCATCAGCTCTGCCACGCCTCATCAGCCTCTCTAACGCTGTGGTATCACTGTGGCTCCTCCCCCGTAGCCAGTTGGAGTTGGTTTAGCAAGCATGCCTCTTTCACGGCAGATTAAAATTTTTTGGTGTGGCTCTGGGACGACCGTCTAGGCACTCTTTAAAATAAGAAAAAGTATCTAATTTCATGTAGGGCTGGGCAATTAATTGATCAATATTAAAAAAGGTCAATCGCGATAATCTCGTGGTGAGCTTTAATCGTCAAGCCAACTAGCTCCATCCGCAGAAAAAAATATGCACTGCTCACGATCAATTCTAGTGTAGTCCAGTAGATGGCGGTAAATGCTCAGTTGTTTCCAGTTACATGTCCGCAAAATCAATCCAGCTTCTTAAGTAGCTTCGTGCTGATGGTGAAAAAATGACCTGCAGTTTCCCCCAAATATTGGAGCACTAAGCAACATGAGCATTTCTTAGGATTTCTACTGCAATGGAAAAGGTAGAGATGCTTGTCTAAGATTTAGTAAACATTTAGTAACAGTTAGTAAACTTACTCTGTGCTAGCGCGCTATCTAACGTAGCTGTTGTTGAAATCTTGCGTTGTTTCTTCAAACACTTTCACTTTTGTGCGATCTCTGCACATGTTTTCTGTTTTGTCCCTGGCCATGTGAGAGGTGTGTGGAGTCCTGTAGCTACTGTGTGGGAGGGGAAGTGCCCATTTCCTCTTCTTTAGTAGAAACTTAGCAGTTAGCTCAGTATAGATGTAGCATACAACAAGATCAGGCTGTGCCCCGCGATCTGTATAATCACCGGCACTATTTATTTGTTTTATTTATTTATTTGTCTTATTTAGACAAAAATCAAATTGAAAATCGAAATCGTTCAATATGGGGAAAATAATCAAGATTTTTTTTTTTTTTCACCCAGCACTAATTTCAAATAAATATAATTATTTTTTTCTCATTTTGAGTGCAGAAAGATTTTTTATTTCTTAATTTAATTTGTTCCAGTGGCAGATCATTTACTTGCCAACTCAAATCAATAGCAGATATACTTATTTGAAGCAAATGTCATTTATTTCTGGATCCCTTTATGCAGCAGAAATAGAGATTGATGTGGACCCCTATTGTCTAATTGTGTTCAACATGGAGACAAAAAAGACTAGACAAAATATATATTTTCTTCTTAAATTGTCAAACAAAAATGTTTAGGTTATGATTTTTTAAGTGTTTAAACATAAAAATAGGCAATTAGGGAGAGTTCTTGTCCAATAACTATGCTGACCAAACAGTGAAAGTAAGATGGTCTGTATCCCCATAGTCTCAGCGGCCATCTGTGAGAAACACTGTTTGCATACATTATTTGTGCAGTGATCTGTTTGATAAGTCTTAAAGTACACACTGCAAATATAGCAACATTTAATTCATAAAAGTAAAGGTTACAAATCTCCATTCACCATTACTAGCCCTCAGTGTTGGGGAGTAACTAAATACATGTATTTAAAATACCTATTCAGAATACTCATTTTGAGTAACTGTATTCAGGTACAAATAATCTCATTTGAGTGTATTTCGAATACAGTTACTTTTCAAATACCAAAGGAATGCAGAGAGGGAGAGAGGAAGGGCAGACAGAGAGAGGAAGGAAAGAGGGAGAGAGGAAGGAGAGAAAGAGACGAAGAAGAGAGAGAGAGGAAAGCGAGAGAGAGGAAGGATAGAGAGAGGAAGGAGAGAGAGAGACAATGAAGAGAGAGAGGAAGGATAGAGAGAGGAAGGAGGGAGAGAGAGGAAGGAGAGAGAGAGAGTCAAAGAAGAGAGAGAGGAAGGAGTGAGAGAGAGACAAAGAAGAGAGAGAGGAAGAAGAGAGAGAGGAAGAAGAGAGACAGAGGAAGGAGAGAGAGAGACAAAGAAGAGAGAGAGGAAGGAGTGAGAGAGAAAAAAGAGAGAGAAAGAAAAGAGAGGGGGAAAGAAAAGAGAGAGAGGAAGGAGAGAGAGAGAGGAAGGAGAGAGAGAGAGACAAAGAAGAGAGAGAGAGGAAGGAGAGAGAGAGAGGAAGGAGAGAGACAGAGAGGAAGAGGAGAGAGAGGGGGGAGGGAAGAGGGAGAGAGGAAGGAGGAGAGAGAGAGAGAGAAAAAGA